>SJXQ01002423.1:199538-210595 GCA_006408695.1 Aepyceros melampus | reverse complement strand
TGGAAGGAATGATGCTAAAGCTGAAACTCCAGTACTTTGGCCACCTCATGCGAAGAGTTGACTCATTGGAAAAGACTCTGATGCTGGGAGGGATTGGGGGCAGGAGGAGAAGAGGACGACCAAGAATGAGATGGCTGGATGGCATCACGGACTCTATGGACGTTAAGTCTGAGTGAACTCCGGGAGATGGTGATGTACAGGGAGGCCTGGCGTTGCAAAGAGTTGGACACGACTGAGTGACTGAACTGAACTGAACTGAACTGTTCTGATGGGTGGGGCCATGCTCAGTAAATCTTTAGTCCAATTTTCTGTTGATGGGCGGGGCTGTATTCCCTCCCTGTTGTTTGACCTGAGGCCAAACTATGGTGGAGGTAATGAAGGTAACGGCGACCCCTTTCAAAAACTAAGTGACCCCCTTCACTTAGCTTGCTGATGTGTTATAAAGAATGTATACTGAGGCTCAAGGACTACTCCACCATCTTGGACTGATTTGCTTCTAATTAATCCATTTCATGTCCTCAGGCTACCTGATTCCTTCAGAGTTTGTGCCCTGCCCCTTCCTTCCTATTTCATCCCCCATCCCCCACCCCCAGAGATTTTACTCCCATACTCTTATTGGAAGCAGAGGCGGGATGTCCATCTTATGTAACTGCTTCAAGGCTGAGTAGGGGTGTCGACTCTGCCTGTCAGGGAGTAAAAATCTCTGGACTGTGATCTAGGGGCCCCAAGGGCAGGACAGTTTCTGATTCTAGTCAGTATGGGCTGGAATCTTTGCAGAGCCATCCTTGATGAGGAGCTATTGTAACTGCTTGTATGCCTTTCTATGAATCGTCTTCATAATGAAGGGCTTCTCTGGTGGCTCAGATGGTAAAGAATCTGCCCATGATGCTAGAGACCTGGGTTTGATACCTGGGTTGGGAAGATCGCCTGGAGAAGGGAATGACAACCCATTCCAGTATTCTTGGCTAGAGAATTCCATGGACAGCCTGGCAAGCTACAGGCCATGAGATCACAAACAGTCAACACGACTGAGTGATTAACACTTTCATTTTCCTTGATAATGAAACACTTTTTGTAACAGCATCAGAGTACAAAAAGGTATGGTTAAACATCTGATTAATTGATAAAGAAACCTGGTTACAGTAGCCAGAATTATGAATGATCACATTTAACATACAAAATAATTCTAGCTAAATGTTTCTCTTTAAGACAACTTGGGGGCCATCTACCTTATCCCAGAGCTAGCTGGAAACCAAAAGAACTTTAATTAAAATTTTATATTGGGAAGCTTGTCAAAAAGTTTTAAAACACTTGGTTAAGATCATCAGTCACTGTGAGACAAGACACAGTCCTTAACCAAAGTAACCATAGATCTCAAAAGCAAATAATACAAATCACTTAGAGGCAAAGAAACTCATATGGTCTGTCATCAAAAACAGTGTTTTAAGAATACTTGAGAGAGAAACCAAATCCTGTCTTCTTCTAGTCCATTTCTAACAAAAAATCCATTTATCCAACTAAGCTTGGTCCGATCTCAGAGAATCCCGATCATGCATAATTCAATATCTTATTTCTTACATCTTCTACTGAAAAACACATATCTTACTTTTCTTAAAAGTTTTTTTCTTTTTAAACGTTGAGTTATTTTTCTTGTTGACAAATCTGTAAAAGATGGAATAGGTCTTATTTGACCTCTAGTACACCTGGGTACCACAATAATACTATACGTAACACTGATAACTCTAAGGACATTTCTATATTAATCAAACCAACAAGTTTAAGCCACCTTCAATAACAGATATCAGTTCAGTACTGAATATTTCCCAGATCATGGTCCTCAAATTTATCCTGGCCAATTTTTAATTTTAAGTGCTTACTTTCAAGTCAATTAAAATAGTCCATTTACAAGTTAACTTTTACATAAAGACTGAACGAGAAATCTCAGTTTTTTCCCCTTGAGTTCCAAAGGCTTTTTCCCATTCCTCACTCTGTTTATTTTTCTCTCCCGAGGGCCTGGCACAGGGAGAGAAATACCAGTCGCTTTCTTGGGGGCATAGCTGAAGATCTCCTAGTCTTATAAAAATACCCTGAAGGGCTGGTGGCTTCAAGATGAAACAAATCTTACCCATAACAAAGCTGGTCAAAGAGGGAAAATCCCAACCACTCTTTGACCACCTGCAGAGCCTGAAGCAACAGAGAAGCGTTTCCTGGTGTTGTCACCTGTGAGCCCTGTCTTGTTACTAATATTTACCACAGTCATTATAAGTACTGACATATACATCCACAAACAAACATTAATATCAAGTGTTATCTGATACTGAATATTTCCCAGTTCACATGAACCTGAAATCATTTAGCTTAATTTCTCTCACACTTAGAATTGTTTGATTTTTAAGTGCCTACCTCCCAGTGGTAAAGAATCTGCCTGCCAATGCAGGAGACTCAAGAGATATGGGTTCGATCCCTGGGTCAGGAAGATACCCCGGAGAAGGGAATGGCAACCCACTCCAGTATTCTTGCCTGGAGAATTCCATGGACAGAGGAGCCCATGGGATCCCATATAATTGAACACAACTGAGCACCTAAATAGCACGTACTTTTCTTGAAGCCAGTTAAATAGAGCTCACTTACAAATTAACCTCAGAAGCAATAAAAAGAGACAAAGATACATACTGAGATATACACATATCCAAATAGACACAAGAGATCTCATAACTTTGTTTTCCAAACTTAGTCATGAATCAGATATCATAATATAAAACAATAGTTTATAAATAACAGTTGGAATAAAAAAAATTTTTAAGGCTTCTTTTCCTGTGTTTTTCTTTTTTTTCTCTTCATTTTTAGGAATTAAAGATGGTTTAGATAAATGTCCCTGAGACCCATGGTCTCAAGTCACAAGGAGAGAAAATCATCTTCTCCTAGTAGGACAATTTCAGAAAAATTTTAACCAATTTTCTCTGGAGTCTAAAGAATATTGTGGCAATACAGTAAAGAAAAAAATCATCTTTTTCTGTGGTCATAGGTTCACAGCCCAAATTTAGACCAGATGGTGTTCAAATTGGCCTGATAAGAAGAGCAGACTTGTCCCAGCAGGGATTTTTCCTCTGGGGAGGTGGGGTCTTGGTATGATCAGCCCCAGACTGTTAATTATAGAAGAATCCTGAACCTAAGGTAACTTCAGTCTATTTTCTCATCCTGTGGCAATAAAGATCTAATTGTAAGAGAGTCATTTTTAGGCCTTTTTTTAAGGCATTGGATCATAGCTATATGTCTACCTGTCACTTAACATTTTTCCAAAGGGGTTCTTATGTTGGGGAGTGGAACCTTAGAGGAAATGCTTCCCATTTTAGCTCAAGCAATTTGTACCAGATGTCAGTAAAACCAACCTGCAGGCTCAAACCAAAGGAACAAAACCAAGCCAACCAAACCAAAGCAAAACCTCACCAGCTGGAAGTCACACTAGAAACAAAATGGATGGCAAAGATGCTCAGAAATCAAAAGTCAAATGGCACAAATGCCCCAAATGTGACTTCCCAGTCCCACTAGACATGCGACCTTGTCCAACGCGCACCTTACAAATGGAGTTGCCTTTCACAGGGAGAACTCCCCAAACTGGAATCAAATTCCCCCAACAGGCAAGGTCAAAGAGGCCCTGGTGTACACTCCAGGAGACTTACCAAATTGCCAGGTACCAAATGCCCTCTTTCTGATCCTCCAAAAGTAACGTCTTCTCGGAATGGAAGTCTGGGGCAATGCGGAGAAGGGGAAACGAAGGTGTCCTCAAGACAAAGAAAGCCTGGGCAGCTGCTAGGGCAACCTCTCCCCTATTCTCCACGGCAGCCTTGGAGTTCCGCAGCCAAGATGGTGGACAGGGTGTGATCAAGGCCCAACCCTACAGCAGGGGAACCCTGACAATCTGACCTCAGAGAGATCCTCCAACCTTCTACTCCCCCAGAGGAAGCTGGTGCAGAGAGAAATCCCCAAGCATCCAATCAAGCTGAGTGGCCCTGAGGGGCTGCCTGCCAATGATCAGATCCAGGACGAGCCCCCAGGTTTGTTGCCAAAACTTTGGCTTTCTGTGCATCATGTCAAACAGAAACACAGGAACAGAGTTATGGGGGAAAAGTAAAGACTGGCTTTATTACTTTGCCAGGCAAGGGGAACAGAGCAGGCTATACCTCAAGAACCGAGCCTGAGGTTGTAAAGAACAATGTTGCATAGGAACCTGGAAAGTTAGATCCACGAATCAAGGTAAATTGGACATGGTCAAGTAGGAGATGGTAAGAGTGAACACTGACATTTTATGAATGTGTTACACTTTGCACATTTACATTTTATGAAACAGTGAACTAAAATGGAAGGGGAATGGGTGAATTTAATTCACATGACCATTTTATCTACTACTGTGGGCAAGAATCCCTTGGAAGAAATAAAGTAGCCCTCATAGTTAACAAAAGAGTCTGAAATGCAGTACTTGGGTACGATCTCAAAAACGACAGAATGATCTCTGTTCGTTTTCAAGGTAAATCATTCAGTATCACAGTAATCCAAGTCTATGCCTCAACCACTAATGCTGAAGAAGCTGAAGTTGAATGGTTCTATGAAGACCTATAAGAACTTCTAGAACACACAAAAAAGTTGTCCTTTTTATCACAGAGGACTGGAATGTAAAAGTAGGAAATCAAGAGATATCTGGAGTAACAGGCAAGTTTGGTTTTTGGAGTACAAAATGAAGCAGGGCAAAGGCTAACAGAGTTTTGCCAAGAGAACACACTGGTCATAGCCAACACCCTCTTCCAACAACACAAGAGATGACTCTACACATGGACATCATCAGATAGTCAATACCAAAATCAGATTGATTATATTCTTTGCAGCTAAAGATGGAGAAACTCTATACAGTCAGCAAAAACAAGACCTGGAGCTGACTGTGGCTCGGAACATGAACTCCTCATTGAAAAATTCAGACTTAAATTGAAGAAAGTATGGAAAACCACTGGAGCACTCAGGCATGGTCTAAATCAAATTCCCTTATGATTATACAGTGGATGTGACCAACAGATTTAAAGGATCAGATCTAGTAGGCAGAGTGCCTGAAGAACTATGGTGGAGGTTCATAACACAGTACAGGAGGCAGTGGCCAAAACCATTCCAAAGGAAAAAAAAATGCAAGAAGGCAAAATGATTGTCTGAGGAGACTTTAAAATAGCTGAGAAAAGAAGAGAAGTGAAAGGCAAAGGAAAAAGACATACCCAACAGAATGAAGAGTTCCAAAGAACAGCAAGGAGAGATAAGGAAGACTTCTTAAGAGAACAATGCAAAGAAATAGAGGAAAACAACAGAATGGGAAAGACTAGAGATCTCTTCAAGAAAATTGGAGATACCAAGGGAACACTTCCTGCAAAGATGAGCACAATAAAAGGGAGAAATGGCAAAGACCTAACAAAAGCAGATGAGATTAAGAAGAGGTGGTAAGAATACACAGAACAACTATACAAAAAAGGTTTTAATGACCCAGATAATGATGATGGTGTGGGGACTCACCTAGAGCCAGACATCCTGGAGTGTGAAGTCAAGCGGGCCTTAGGAAGCATCACTAAGAACAAAGCTAGTGGAGGTGATGGAATGCCAGTTGACCTATTTCAAATCCTAAACGATCATGCTGTTAAAGTACTGGACTCCATATGTCAGCAAATTTGGAAAACTCAGCAAATTTTGGACTGGAAAAGGTCAGCTTTCATTCCAATCCCAAAGAAAGGCAATGTCAAAGAATGTCAAACTACTGTACAATTGTGCTCATTTCACATGCTAGCAAGGTAATGCTCAAAATCCTTCAATCTGGGCTTCAGCAGTATGTGAACTGAGAACATCCAGATGTACAAGCTGGTTTTGGGAAAGGCAAAGGAACCAGAGATCAAATTACCAACATCTGCTGAATCATAGAGAAAGCAAGAGAGTTCCAGAAAAACATCTACTTCTGCTCAATTTCGACTGTGCTGAAGGCTTTGTCTGTGTGGGTCACAACATACCACACCACCTGACCTGTCTCCTGAGAGGCCTGTGTACAGGTCAAAAAGCAGCAGTTATAACCAGACATGGCACAATGGGCTGGTTCAATATTTGGAAAGGGTACATCAAGGCTGTATACTGTTCCCCTGCTTATTTAACTTCTATGCAGAGTACATTATGTAAAATGCTAGGCTGGACGGACCCCAAGCTGGAATCAAGATTGCTGGGAGAAATACCAACAACCTCAGATATACGAAGAAACCATTCTAATGGCAGAATGTGAAGAGGAACTAAAGAGTCTCTTGATGAAAGTGAAAGAGGAGAGTGAAAAGGCTGGCTTAAAACTCAACATTCAAAAAACGAAGATCATAGCATCTGATCCCATCACTTTATGGCAAATAGATGGGGAAAATGTGGAAAGAATGACAGATTTTTATTTTCTTGGGCCCCAGAATCACTGAGGATGGTGACTGCAGCCCTGAAATTAAAAGACACTTGCTCTTTAGAAGAAAAGCCATGTCAAACCTAGACACTATCTTAAAAAGCAGAAACATCATCACTTTGCTAACAAAGGTCCATATAGTCAAAGCTATGGTTTTTCCAGTAGTCATGTTCAGATGTGAGAGTTGGACCATAAAGAAGTCTAAGCACTGAAGAACTGATGCCTTTGAATTGTGGTGCTGAATTCTTGAGAGTCCCTAGCAGAGCAAGAAGGTTAAACTAGTCAATCTTAAAGGAAATGAACCCTGAATATTCATTGGAAGGACTGATACTGAAGCTGAAGCTGCAATACTTTGGCCACCTGATGGGAAGAGCCAACCTATTGGAAAAGACCCTGACAGCTGGGAAAGATGAAGGCAGGAGAGGGCATGACATGGTTGGATGGTATCGCTGACTCAATGGACACGAGTTTGAGCAAACTCTGGGAGACAATGGAGGATAGGGAAGCCTGGCTTGCTGCAGTCCATGGGGTCACAAAGAGTTAGAAACGACTGAGTGGCTGAACAAGCTAGCTAGCATCAAGTTCCAGACATAAACATCACTCTAAGAAAAGCCACCCTCAACCCTTGTAGCTAGGTCAGGTTCTTTGCTTTTTACTCTCTTTGCATGTGATTCTCCCTTGTGTCCCTATCACAGCTGCGTCCTAGAGTTATCCGTGTGCTTGTGTGTTTCATGTCCTTTTCTCCTTTAGACTGTGATCTTCACAAGGACCAGGCCCAGAGGCCGGGCCACGGGAACCATGCTCATTGCTGCGTATCCACCACCTGGCATGGCACCTGGCACATAGTAAGTGCTTTATGGATATTTGAAGATGAATGGAGGAAAGATTCTGGTTATCGAAAGAAGAAAAGCCACAGCACTGCCAAATCCTTGGGCACGAGGGTGTGAAGGGATAGTTTTGAGAGCTCAGGCTATGGAACTCAGCTGCCTTAATTCCCACCCCAGCAATCCTTCTTACTTCCTGCTCTGTAGACTCTGGCTATCTGGTTGGTTGGGTGGACATTCTCATTTTCCTCTGGCCCCCGGTGGGCACATGGCCATGCTCTTCCCTTGGGGCCCTAGACCCGTTGCCGGCTCTTCATCTTCTTTATTAGAAACAAACAAACAAACAAACTTTGACTTTTTGGCCACACCGCACAGCATGGGGGATCTTAGTTCCTGGGCCAGGGATTGAACCTGCACTCCTTCCATTGGAAGTGCAGAGTCCTAAGCACTGGACTGCTGGGGGAAGCCCCCCTCTGCCAGCTCTTCCTATGCTCCCATTCTCAGCTAAGGGGGCTGGAGCTGGTTTTGCCCCTTGGCCTCTCTCTACTATCTCTGTGACTCGGGGGAGTCTGAATCGTGGCAGCAGTGAGATCCGCAGTAGCTGAAGCTGGGGCCCCAAGGCTTCCACGGCTCCCCATCCCTCCAGCCAGGCCCACAGTGAGGCTGAACTGATGGCCCCAGTCACCGGGTGTCCTGCTGATCTGAGCAGCTTGTGTGACCTCTTTTGCAGAGGGTGGGGAGGCCGATGTACAGTTTTTCCCATTTTGGCCACTGGTTACCACATTCTCTGGTGTTGGCATCCCAGGGCCAAGGAGCTCCCTTTGGGCTCTGACCTGGATGCTCGGTGCCTCTGCGCAGCCACAGCCTAGTGTGGGGACCATATGGCTTATTGCAAACATTGGACAGATCTGAATTCAAATTTTGTTCCAGCCAGTGGTCAGCGCAGGCGGTGAGTGCTGTCAGAGACCAGGCCACTTCTCCTGTGCCCGCTTTGTTTTGCTGGTTGAGGGGACCTTTGTGAAGCTTGGTGACTTATAGCAGGAGGGCCCCCAGCGCCCAGTGGCCAGCTCCCGCCCTTGGCTTTGGCTCTCTTGGCTTCTGGGACCCCTCTGCCTGCGTATGGGACAGCCTGGAAGTACCAGGGGGTTGATGCCTCCCCAGGGGCAGCCCTCACATAATGATGGATGGAAGTCAGGGCATGGTTCCTCCAGCCTCCTCCCCCGTGGGTTGAGAGAGCTATCTCAACCACATCCTAGTCTTCCCCAGACTGAGCTCAATCCCCAGCACGACCGAGCCCAGTTGCTCACAGAAACTCACTCAATTACATACCCTTCACCAGCTTCTTTCCATTCTCGGCCTTACCCCCGATTCCCATGCCCATATTTCCTGGGATCACCTCCCCCAGAAGCAACTTGCTTGCAAATCTGTATCTCACACTTGCCTTTTAGGGGGGCTCAAACTAAGACATCTGTTGTTGAAGAAGCAACAGGCTCATTCCTGCCCGATTCGATTCTGCCATCCTTACACTCACCAGCAAACCGCATAAGCTTGCTCTTCTGTGGACTGTTGACTGGCCCAGGGTGAAACTGATCTGAAACTGAGCTCATGAGTCACACTACCTTGCTCAGTGGGTCAGCCCAATGTGACAATGTCACCCACGCTGATCTATCAAGGATCCTTCCCTGAGGCTTTTGAACATGGGCAGGAATGTGTCCATCCAAGGATGAACACTGTGAGAAGGGAGGCTCTGGACCAGCTGGCAGCCTGCTGTTTGGAAATGCTGCTCTGCTGGGTGAGACAATAATTCTGGGACAGAGAGGAAAGCAGAAACAAAAGTAGAGCAAGTGAGTGCTTGGAAGATACTTGTATCCCTGGCTCTATTTGTCTTTGGAGCCCAGTGTTGTTCCCTACTACATGGTTCTTTGCCCAAGTCTGTTTAATTTAGAGTTTTGTTTTTCCGGTAGTCATGAATGGATGTGAGAACTGGACCATAAAGAAGGCTGAATGCCAAAGAATTGATGTTTTGAATTGTGGTGCTGGAGAAGACTCTTGAGACTCTTGGACTGCAAGGAGGTCAAACCAGTCAGTCCTAAAGGAAATGCTGAAGCTGAAGCTCCAATACTTTGGCCACCTGATGCAAAGAGCTGACTCATTGGCAAAGACCCTGATGCTGGGAAAGATTGAAGGCAAAAGGAGAAGAGGGCAGCAGATGATGAGATGATTAGATAGCATCACTGACTCAATGGACCTGAATTTGAACAAACTTTGGAAGATAGTGGAGGACAGAGGAGCCTGGCGTGCTGTAGTCCGTAGGGGTTGCAGAGAGTTGGACCTAACTTAGCAACCGAACAATAACAACAATATTTGCAACCAAGAGTACTCTGTGTGACCTTGGGTTTGCCATTTAACAGAGTTTGGTGGATATCAGGTGTTCGATGAGGGTTTGTTGACTGACAGACACTCTCCGGAACCTATTTTCCTCATTTGCATATTGGGGTCAATAATAATTACTTTATAGATTGTTGAAAGGATAACTGAGACAATGAAAGGGAAAGGGCTTTGAAGGATTAGACCTAAGCAGTCTTCTGCCCAGAAGACTGGCAGAGACGGAGTGGGGGTGGTGGGGTAGGGGTGGTGAGGGTCAGGAGGGAAGAGCTGGGGACGGGAGGCATCTTGAGTGAGGGTGCAGAGTCCTGCTGGGCCTGTGACTGGACAGGGCCTGCGGGCCAGTAAGAACTGCATGGAGGTAATGATGATGATGGGAGTAGAGTGGGAAGAGAAGCTGGGAATGACTTTTTTTTTCTTCTTCCTTTTGAGAGAATCAATAAGCAGGGCAGGGAAGGAAATTAATGTTTATTGACTCTTACTTATGAACGTGCATTGGGTCTAACTCCTTGCACACATCAGAGAATACCAACTGGTGACCTGGAGGCAAATGTTTTTTTGGCCTTCCTAGACCTTAAAGAAACATTTCGCTAATTGCCAATGTCTACAAATCTGGAGATTCCACATGAAAAGATGGTTGGGGGATGCTCTGGAAAAACTAGAAGTTTAGCAACATGGGGCCCATATTCCCTGTGGCATCAATAGCTGGAGTTACGAATGGCTGCCCCCTTCTGTATTCTAAATACAAGAGAAATTAACTTAAATGAATTTCAGGTTCACATGAACTGGGAAATATTCAATATTAAAAATCTAGTATTAATGTCTGTTTGCTAATCTAATATAGACATGTCTAAGAGTCATTAACATTAAGCATAATATTTTCATTATGCCTAGGTTTAATGTCCTGGAGGAGGGCATGGTGACCTGCTTCAGTATTCTTGCCTGGAGAATCCCATGGACAGAGGAGCCTGGTGGGCTGCAGTCCATAGGGTCCAAAGAGGCAGACACAACTGAGCAACTAAGCACAGCACAGCCCCCCTCTGAGGAGGCCTCTGCTCTCCAGTTTGACCTGACCCCACCAGGCCTCTTCACTCCTGTATGGGACTTGCCTGGCTCTACAGTCATTTGAGATGGTAATTTTGGACATTTACAACTCATCTTCCCAACAGTTTTGCAAGGTGGGTACCCGTTAGCCCCATTTTACAAGCAAATGGAGGTTCAGAGGTGAAACCATCTGCTCCAGATCACACAGTTAAGAAATGATGAAGCTGGGATGGTAGGTCAGTTCTTACTGACCCCAAAGTTCATTCTCCTGTCAAAACACAGGGAATGTTTGGCTGCAGGTAGACAGGAGGAGGAGGCAGAGAGATTTGGGATCAGTGACTGGGAACAAC
>SJXQ01002423.1:186880-198893 GCA_006408695.1 Aepyceros melampus | reverse complement strand
GGACCCCACCCCACCCGGCCCAGCGGGCTTCTCCCTAATCAGCTTCCGGCTTCTCTGTAATCAGCTTCCCTGGGGATGTTTGCGGGAAATGGATGAGCGTAAGGCGGGCAGGGAAGGAGGGAGGAAGAACTGGTTATCGCTTCCCCTCGGCTCCAAGTGGATAATTACACAGTTCTCTGAGCCCCAGGACTGGGCCAGGCGGCAATCCGTACAGACAGCCTCTCAGAATTAATGGGACTCCAAGGGGTTTGAGATGGGGGGAGGGCCAAGGCTGAGGGGAGATAAACTAGAGACAAGAAGCCGCTAAGTCTGAAAGAGTCCGCAAAAGTAGGGTCAGAAAGAGAGATGGAGAGAGGGAAGGAAAGAGCAAGGAAACTAAGTCCAGAGAGGTTAAGTCACCTGCTCAGAGTCACACAGCAGTGAGGCAGAGCTGAGCTTTGGCCGGTCTGTCTGCTTCCTGAGCTCCTATCAGTCGCTCTGTGGTTCAAGCCTTTGTCTTCACTGGGAAGTACCTGGGAAACGGGTCTGCAGGAACCCCCAGGCCACTGGGGAGGAGCTTTTGGTTTCTGGAGACGGTGAAGAAAGAAAAGGGGGCTGGTATTGCTTGTCTCTCAAACCTTGGCTCAGACTGAGACCCTCGCTCGAGGGAGCTAAGGGCAAGGCGTGCTTCCTCCTACCGTTAATCAGCAACTTTTTTCCATATCTGGTCCCTGCCCTGCCCACACCTCCCTGGCCTTGAGGGCAGAGCTGGGCTGGGAACATTTCTATCCGGGCACAGAACACTCAGTAAATTTAAACACCGTGTGGGAAAGAGACAGTGGCGTTGGAGTCTGAATACATCTGAAGTTCGAGATACAGAACCATGTGAATGTTAGTAGCTGGGTTTTGATAAGCATCTTACACGTTGTGTAAGATGTTAACAGGAAAGAAACTCGGTGAAGGGTATACGGCAGCCTCCCCGATGGCCCGGGGATAAAGAATCCGCCTGCAATGCAAGGGATGTGGGTTTGATTTCTGGGTTGGAAGATCCCCTGGAGAAGGAAATGGCAACCCACTCCAGTATTCTTGCCTGAAAAATCCTATGGACAGAGGAGCCTGGCGGGCTGCACTCCAAAGGGTTGCAAAGGGTTGGACATGACTGAGCGCGCAAGCACAAAGGGTATACATCAGCTCTCTGAACTGCGTGTGAATTTTTACATCATCTCCAAACAAGTTTATTGAAGGAAAACAATGGGCAGATTCCAGCTGTTGGGGCAGGGAAGGGAGTTGATGATGGCTGGGCAGAGGTCAGGGCCCCAGAGAGGAGCTGGGCTGTGGACAGTTGACCCCGGGGGTCCCACAGCAGTGTTCTCACCCAGATGGGGCATGGGAAGTGGCACCCAGGGTACCACAGTCAGGCCACACAGCTCACTTAGGGTCCCATTGGCCGAGTGTCACCAGGGCCCCAGCCCAAGTCTGAACTGGGCCCACCCAGGATTCAGTTCACCAAAAGGGATTGTCGCCCACCAGGTTCCTCTGTCCATGGGATTCTGCAGGGAGGAACACTGGAGTGGGTTGCCATGCCCTCCTCCAGGGGATCTTCCCAACCCAGGGATTGAACCCGAGTCTCCCGCACTGCAGATAGATTCTTTACTGTCTGAACCACCAGGGAAGACCTAAAAGGGAGCAGGTGGGGGAGAAACAGCAGAAATCTCCTGGAAGTCTCTACCATTTACTTCACACTCATCGCGTGCTGGCAACCTCCGCAGTTGCTCCACACACAGTATCTGAATTCTCACAAAATTCCACCCCACGCAGTAGTCTGAGGCTCAGACAGTTTAGGTAGCTTGCCCAAGGTCATGTAGTACGTTCTGGCCAGAGCTCTTCTGAGAGCCAGGATGGGAGACTTTCCGTAGCTCACCTCACAAAGGGGAGGTGAGGATTTCCTGCAGATGTGAAACTGTTTACCTCGGGTTGGGACTTGAATCCATGTGCTGGGACTCGAACCTAGCCAAAACTCACAGTACCTAGTTTCAGGACCTAATGAAGCTCAGGTTCTTGATGTTTATTGCAGAAAGAATTCAGTGAGAGACAAAGTGATAGGTAAGAAGCGGATTTATTTAGAGACAAACATATTCCGCAGACAGTGTGGGCCATTGCAGAGGGCGAGTTTGGCAGCCCCAAAATGTGGGGTAGTTAGTTTTTATGGGCTAAGTAATTTCAATCTGAAAGGACCCTGATCCTGGGAAAGATTGAAGGCAGGAGAAGAAGGGGATGACAGAGGATGAGATGGCTGGATGGCATCACCGACTCAGTGGACATGGGTTTGGGTGAACTCCGGGAGTCAGTGATGGACAGGGAGGCCTGGTGTGCTGCAGTTCATGGAGTTGCAAAGAATCGGACACAACCGAGCAACTGAACTGAACTGAAGTAATTTCCTAGGCTGATGAGGGGGAGGATTATTCCAACTGTTTTGGGGAGGTGGTGAGATTTCTAGGAATTGGACCACCGCCTATTTTTCGGTCTTTTGAGGGTGCCTTGGAACTCTTTGGATGTGTCACTTAGCTTGCTGATTGAGGACCAAGGTCTAGTCGAAGTTGGCCTGTCTGCCATCTTGGACCCATTTGATTCTAACTGGTTTATGCTGTGTCCATGGGCTGCATCATTCTTTCAGAAGTTGTGCCCTGTCTCCTTCCCTCCTGTTTCAGATGCAGCAGGGTTTCTAGGTCTCCGAGTGCAGAAGCACTCGACCACCAGGCCTCCAGCAGCCTGGAACTTGGGAGCTGCAGAACTGGGGTTGTCCCAGGCTCTTCTCCCGCTAGCTCCCGCATCATCCCATCCTGGCTCTTGTCTGCACTGCTGCTCTGTCCCCTCTGACATTGGGCCCCAAGGGTCATCTGTCCCCGCTGCATCCTGGAGGCTCAGCTTCTCCTGTGACCTCTGTGCCCCCTGCTGCCAGTTGAGCTAACAGAGCGACTGATGGACTCGGCTCCTCCCCCTGTGGACTGGCCACCCTGGGCTCCAAGCAGCTGAGCATAGATGGGCGGGGCATGCAGGCCGGTATGGCTCAGGCTGCGCTCTGCTGATGGGTGCTTGGCTTTGAATTCCAACTTGACCCCTGTGTGACTTTGGGCAACTTACTTCGCCTTTCTGTACTCTCAGTTTATCATTGGAGGTAATGGTCCATTCCCAAGTGGTTGCTGTGGGGACTGAGTGCATGTAAATGCCTTACGATGGTGCCTGGTGTAGAAGAAGCACTCTGACTACTGATTATTATCATTGCTGCTGTTATTACCGTGATGGAATATGGTGTGTTTACTGAGCAGGGGGAGTAAGTGGGGCAAACTTCACCGACACGTCTGCCACACCCAGCCAGTCCACCATGGACAGCGCCCTCCCACCTCAGCTGTTTGTGATCCTGTGGGAAGGACTCGTCCTAAGCAAAGGGACCGTTCAGCCGTCTTTCTGGTTACAGGAGTGTATGTGAATATGTCTAATCTTTTTTGGTTTGTTTGCTTTTTTCTGGTTTTTATGCTATTCTATTTTAAAAAAATTTTTTATTTGGCTGCACCTTTAGTTGCAGCATGTGGACTCTAGTTCCCTGACCAGGGACTGAACCCAGGTCCTCTGCATTGGGTGCGTGGAGTCTTAACCACTGGACCACCAGGGAAGTCCCTGTAAATTAACTTGACCCACTCTCCACCCTGTGTCTGGGACCTTGGGCTGTGGCCCTGCTTTGGCCTTCACTGTGACACAGAGGTGGAAGAGCACAGGGGGGTGCGTGGAGGAACAGTGGGGTTTTAGGAGAAAGCAGGGGCTTTGCCTGAGAATCAGGAATTGTCTAGGATTGTAGGAGACTTTCAGTGGATCTGCGTAAGTTAGCAAGTGGGGTCTTCCCTGATGGCTCAGTGGTAAAGAATCTGCCTACCAATGCAGGAGACATGGGTTCGATCCCTGACCCAGAAGATCCCACAAGTTGTGGAGCAACTAAGCCCAGGCACCACAGCTACTTAGCCTGTGCTCTGGCGCCTGGGAGCTGATCCTGCTGAAGCCCATGGGCTGGGCCGTGCTCTGCAACAAGAGAAGCCGCTGCAGTGAGAAGCCCGTGTCCGCAGCCAGACAGTAGCTTCTGCTCACGGCAACTAGAGAAAGGCAGTCGCAGCAACGGAAACCCAGCACAGCCATAAGCAAATACATAAAATCACTTTTAACAAAGTTAATAAAGAAGCGGGTAATGGGCAAAGAAGGCGGTGAGTTAAGGACTGAGCTGCAAAACTTGAAGGTCTCCCATCCGCATCTGTGGAACAGCTACTTCGCCTAGCTCAAAATCCCATCTGGAAACCTCTTTGTTGGATGTATTTGTTGGTGGAGATCAGGATGGGAGAAGGCTAGGTGAGATGTGAGAGGATGGCTCAGGCCTTCAGATATCGGGGGCAAGCAGGAAATGAAAAGAGAAAAAGAGGCCAGGAGGAGACTGAATAATAACAGCAAACATAGAGCGCTTACTTTGTGCCAGATCCTGTTCATTCAATCCCCAACAACAACCTAATGGAGAGCTGTGATGATATCACCTCCATTCTACAGATGAGAAAACTGAGGCCAAAAGGGGTTAAGTAAGTCATTTTGAGCAAGATTACATCTACTCTAGGGGCCTTTATGTTTGCTCTTTCCTGTCTGCAGTGCTCGTCCTGAGGCTAGTACATTAGTGCTCTCTTGACACGTAACAAATTACCCTCCCAATCAGTAGCCTCAAATAGCAAATATTTGTTATCTCAAAGTTTCTGTGGTCAGGAATTCGAGGGCAGCTTCAGCACCACGTTATGATGTTTGTATTTGTTGACCCTGTCCTTCTTGAAAGAATATTAAAAATTGTGTTTTATGACTGTGTTGGTATAAAGATAGTTACCTTCATATTATACATTAAAGCATTTTTTTTTTTGGCCGAAAATTTCTTTCTTTCTCCTAACTTGAATGGAAATGAAAACATTTTTGTGGGTCCTAGAAAGTCCTATGGGCCCTGGGCACTGGGCCTGTGTGTCTAGCAGCGGAATTGGCTTAGCCATGTAGTTTTGGCTCAGGGTCTCTCATATGGCCGCACAGAGGATATTGGCACTGGCTTCAGCCATCCAAAGCTTGACTGAACCTGAAGGATACGCTTCCAAGATGGTGTGCTCACACAGTTGCTGGCAGGAGGCCCCAGGTCCCAGCCATCTGGGCCTCTCCATGGGGCTCCCTGAGCATCTTCATGACTGGCTGGTCCCCTAGGATGAAAACAAGAGCAAGACAGAGTCATGTCAGGAGGAATCCACAGTGCCTTTTAATCTTGGAAGTCATACCTGGTCAACACATTCTTCTGCCATATTCTTTGTGTTAGAAATGAGTCACCAAAGAGATGCTACTTTTTGAAAGCAGTGGAAACATTTCATAGGCTTCGTGGACATACTGTAAAAACATGACACCTGGATTCCACATATGTGTGTTAACATATGATATTTATCTATAAAAATGGTGCAAATGAAGCTATTTGCAGGGCAGGAATAGAGAATGAACATGTATACCTAGGGGAGGAAGGGGAGGGTGGGACCAATTGGGAGAGAGGATTGACATGTATACGCCACCGTGCGTATATGCATAGCTAGTGGGAGCCTGCTACAAGGCACAGGAAGCTCGGTGCTCTGTGATGACCAAAGGGAGGGGCGGGGGATTTGAAGAGAGGTCCAGACAGAGGGGATATAGATTTACATGCAGCTGATTCACTTTGTTGTCCAGTAGAACAAATACAACATTACAAGGCAGTTATACTGCCCCCCGCAAAAAATTGCGCCTGGCTTCAGAGAGGTCTTCCCTAGCCAGTCTACCTCCTCAGCGCCGCTCTCCTAGTGCTCCGCCTCATCACTCGCACATCACCTCTTGAAATCCCCTTTTGCATTTGTCTGTCTGTCCAGCTGGAAGGTCAGCTCCATGAGAGGGGCGCCTTGTCTGCTTACCAGGGTCACTCCAGGGTCTAGGGTGCAGTCAGGTTCCTCAGAGGCTCTCTGTATTTCATGAATGAATACATTACAGGACCACAGGTGGTGGGGAGAGAGGCAGGAACCGCTTCAGGCAGGCGGGTGGTGCTGGTGGGGTGGGGTGTGGACAGGCTGAAGCTAGACTGAGTTAGTTGTCCTGAGATGGTTCCCCAGGATCCACGGATTTGGAGAGAAAAAGGCAGAGTGGTAAGGGCAGGAGAGGCTGGCTGACCAGAGAGCAGGGGATTATTTTGTGAGCAGAGACCTCAAATTATAGGGTCTAGTGGGGGAGTCAGATGTGGGAACAGTTCAGTCGCTCAGTCATGTCTGACTCTTTGCGACCCCATGAGGTGCAGCACAGCAGGCTTCCCTGTCCATTATCAACCCCTGGAGTTTGCTCAAACTCATGTCCATCGAGTCGGTAATGCCATCCAACCCTCCTCTTCTCTTCCCCTTCTCTTGTCGTCCCCTTCTCTTCCTGACGTGGGAATAGGTGAATTACAAAGTATTATGGCAGATGCATAATAGAACTGTGCTTAGGACCCTTTAAGCTGGATCCTGACCCTGTCACCCTTGACTGAGACCATTGCTTTTGCACCCCCACCTCCTCCCCTGCCCTCTTGACCTGACCTTGTTCACCACTGGGGAGTCCTGGGGAGAGGGGCTCCCCTCTGGGTCGCTGTGGCCAGCTCACCTGCCTGTCCTGATCCGTTCAGCCTCTGGGTGGCAGCAGAGGCCCAGGTTGGCCGCCATCAGAGGAGCCATTCTCTGCTGCCAGCTGGGTGGATGGAGGGGCGCTCAGGCCCAAGATTTGGGACGTTCCAGCCTGTGCTCCTGCCTCTGAATGCTTTCCTACACACTCCCCTCAGCCTTCTCCTGTGTCCCCTCCTCCTTTACAAGTCTTTTTTTTTTTTTTCCTGGAAGATGGGAGAAGAGGGGTGGGCTGTGGATGCAGAATTTGCGAGTTTTACCAAGGAGCTTGGACTTTATCCTAAGGTGATGCAAAGCTCACAGAAATGTCTGAAGCAGGGAAGTAACACTATCAGATGTGTGTTTTTAGAAAGGTCACTCTGGCTTCCGGAGGCAGGATGATGGAAACTGAAAGTCCAGACAGGAAGCTGGGCAGTAGTCCAGCTGGGAGGAAGCCAGGGTCCTGGAGAGGAACTACCAGGCCTCTAGGTAGCTGTGGGAGTCACCCTGGGGAGGAACTGGGCTCAGCTAGGACCTCAAAGGAACCCATCACGGCTGTGGTTTCTGAGTGCTCAGGACACAGATCTGGCTCAGACAGGACAGGGGCAGCCCCCAATCCTACCTGGACTGGCTTGCCAGGAGGGTATCAGGGCTGCTTTCCTGATAGCTCAGTTGGTAAAGAATCTGTCTGCAATGCAGGAGACCCCAGTTCGATTCCTGGATTGGGAAGATCCACTGGAGAAGGGATAGGCTACCCACTCCAGGATTCTCTCTGGCAAATAATCCACCTGTGGGAGACTTGGGCTCAGTCCCTGGGTTGAGAAGATCCCCTGGAGAAAGGAAAGGCTATCCACTCCAGTATTCTGGCCTGGAGAATTCCGTGGACTTTGTAGTCCATGGGGTTGCAAAGAGTGGGACACGACTAAGCGACTTTCACTCGTTCATCAGGAAAGCAAATCAGGACCAGGGACCTAAGAGCCACACTTGGACCACACTTGGGGCACAAGGGGAGGTGCTGACTTTGGCAACAAATGGAACCTCTGACCAGACCTGGGCTCAGAGGGAGCTGGCGCTATGGTACCTAAAGGCTGTTCCACCTATATCCATGTGCCCTGAAGATACTGTTGTCAGACTTCAGAGAAGATGTGGGGAAGCCCAGAGGATTCTTTTGGGTTTGGCCCTGATCTAGAGTTGACACAGTCCTGTGCTTTGCCATCAAGGGCTTAATCCATGGGTCTCATCAGACCTCACCCCACCTGGCTCTAGGTTCTTCTTCAGGGCCGCTGTGGAGCTGGAAGATAGCTGTGTGATCACAGGTGGCCCTGTGCCCAGAGACTGCAGCTGGATTGTGGCTGGCAGAGTGCCTGGCCATCTCCCAGGGCTCGTGAACCGGCCTGCTCCTACTTCCAGCCTGGGAGCCCTGGCTGCAGAGGATGAAAGAGTCATCTCTGAGCCTCTTGAAAGGTTTGGGTTCATCTCTTCTTCCGTCTTCACCTGGGTATTACCTATGTCTGGAACATTCTCCCACTGCTCCTTTTTACCTGCCATCTTTTATATGTCACTCCTTTGGAAATTAGTTCCCTCCATTATTCTTGCTCAGCGCAGCCTTTGCTTTTTCTACAGTGCATTTATTATGTTATTCATTACACTTTTATTTGTGTGTGTACGTGTGTGTTGTAACATCTTGGTCCCAAGTGGACTGGAAGCTCCCTGGAGGCAGGGAGCATTTCTCTGTTAGGCACCATCATATCCTCAGACTTAAGCCCCCTGCCTGGGGCCCTGTAGTTACTAAGAATATTTGTTGAATGAGTCAGTAAAAGAAAGAATAAATACATTATGGGATGCCCCTGGGGACACCCCAGGTGTGTTGGGAATTCATAAAGCCACAGAGTAAATCTGGTATCTCCTTGGATCATCAGTTTTACTTGATGGTAAGGAATTAGAAGCCTTTTATTTACTTACTAATTGAATATTTTACATTACAAAAGTAATACTCGGTCCTTGTCAGCATTCAATCAATCGGCATGATTTTTATATTGAAACAAAGTATGATGCATGATGGAGTAGAATGCAAAGTTGACAAGGCTTTAAAGAGAAAATATGAGGCTTCAAAGACATTTTGAGCTTAAGAGGGCCTGTGGTCCAACCTCTGCGCAGGTCTGGGGTCGCTCCTGTGGGTTGGGGCACTTCTGTGGTCTAAGACACCCTTGTCAGGCAATCACACTGCTGTCAGTACTGTAGCTGCAAAGCATGGGGTGCTGGACTCCAAGAGAAGGCAAACACCAGCCTTTTATAAAGTGAAACCTGCCAGCCAGATTCTGGGGCTTGGGCCTGGGGAAGAGTGTGTACTTGGAGTAGGGATGTAGGAAGGCACTCCAGGGGTTATCAGGAAGGAAATCTCCCTGGTGGGGAAATAATAATCTTGCAAGCAGCCCAGGGAGGAGAGTTCACTTCCTGGGAGGGGTCAGCTGTTTCCGAGATGCAGAGCTGGTCGTCCAGGGCCAGGGCAGAGAACTGTGGTGAGTGTGTGTGGGGGCTGCCGTTATCTTGGCTGGAAAGAGAAACATAGAGCCACTCTGGGAGACCAGAAGTGAGTGCGTCACAAGGAATGACGGTGTTACATGCCAAATGCAAGCACAGAGTGGAATAAAGACCATGGACCGCAGCTCTGGGTTCAGACTTCAGCTATGCCACTTTAGTTACCTGACTTTGCTCAAGCCCTTTCCCTCTGTGAGCCTCAGTTTCTCCATCTGTAAAAGGGGGATCTCTATCTCCATCTCTAAGCGGAATGTAACGAGGGTTACATTCCGACTTTGCTTTCTGCACATTAGAATCACCGAGGAAGTGCTTAAAAATGCTGATGCCCAGGCTTTCATCCAGACCAACTGTATCAGAATTTCTAGCAGTCTTTCCTGGCAGCTTTATTTATTTATTTTTAAAATTTTATTTTATATTGGAGTATACCTGATTTACAATTTTGTGAAAGTTTCAGGTGGACAGCAAAGGGACTCAGCCATACATATATGTGGCCCCCTTCTCCACCAAACTCCCTTCCCATCCAGGCTGCCAGTTCACATTGAGCAGAATTCCCTGTGCTGCTGAAACATGTATACAATCATGTAAGAAATGAATTGCCAGTCTATGTTCGATACAGGATACAGGATGCTTGAGACTGGTGCATGGAGTTGATATGGTGCAGAGAGTTGATATGGGGTAGGAGGAGGGCGGTTCAGGATTGAGAACTCAGGTACACCCAAGACAGATTCATGTCAATGTATGGCAAAACCAATACAGTAATGTAAAATAAAATAAAGTTAAAAAAAAAAAAGTAAGTATATACTGATTAAAAAAAAAAAAAAAGAATTCCCTGTGCTGTACAGTAGGACCTTGTTGGTTACTCATTTTTAAATACAGCAGTGTGTACCTGTTGATCTCAGACTCCCTAACTGTCTCTTCCCTCTGGCAACTAAGTCTGTGAGTCAGCTTCTGTTTTGTAAATAAGTTCATTTGTATCGTTTCTTTTTAGAGTCCACATATAAGGGAGTTATAAGCTTCTTCTCCTCTGGCGGATTTACTTCGCTCAGTGTGACAGTCTCTAGGTCCGTCCATGTTGCTGCACTGGCAGCTTTTTTTAAAGCACCAGGTGATTGAGTGCTGCAGCTGGAACAGGTGATCTGACCAGAGCCGTGTGGACTTCTCCAGCAGAAGGAGCAGTGGATGCTTCTCCCAGTTAGTCCAGAGCAGACTTCCCAGGCTTTGTGGTCAGTCAACAAGCTGCTGTGCGCTTCTAACTGGGCAGCTCTCCTTTTCTCAGCTGTCTGCTCTTTGTCTGCATCTGAGCCACTGGGGACAGGGGGCAGTAAGGGAAGGATACCCTGGGGATGCAGATGCTTCCTGTCTCATGGCCTCTGATGTGACAGACACAGACCTAGAGGGACAGTGACACGGTGACAGACAAGGCTGAGAGTAAGGAGCCCTCCTCCATCCCCGACTCTGAACAGAGCCGGGAAGATTGACTTGATGTTTAAACTTATCTGACACCCCCAGCTAGCCGGGGGTGGGGGTGGGGTAGCTTATAGAAACAGAGATTGCTTGAGCCCATCTCCAGTGTTCAGATTCAGTCTGTCTGGGGTGTTAAAGGCAAAAAACATTCAATGCTGCTTGTTAGAGCACAGTAAGGGAGACTTTATTTGGGGTGTGGTGTGGGGGTGATGGTGCCCCACTTCAGTACTCTTGCCTGGAAAATCCCATGGACGGAGGAGCCTGGTAGGCTGCAGTCCATTGGGTCGCTAAGAGTCGGACATGACTGAGCGACTTCCCTTTCACTTTTCACTTTCATGCATTGGAGAAGGAAATGGCAAACCACGCCAGTGTTCTTGCCTGGAGAATCCCAGGGACGGGGGAGCCTGGTGGGCTGCTGTCTATGGGGTCGCACAGAGTTGGACACGACTGACGTGACTTAGCAGTGGGGGTGATACCCAGATAGGTACCAAGTGTGCTGCCATGGGATTTTGCATCGAGGGAGAGAGACTGGGCTAGTGGGAATTTACAGCCAAAAAGCAGAGGGGCACGGTCAGTGGATGAAAAATTGCTAAGCAGAAACATCAGGGGTGAGGGGAGATTCTGGCTAAATCAAGCTTGCAGGACTCTTGTTGGTGGCAGGCTAGGGTGATCAGACATCCCGTGAGGGATGGTGGAGGATGAGGAAACTGATCAGATATCTATTGAGAGAGTAGGGGCTTCCGGTTAAACGGACTTAGCAGGATTCTTGCTAAAATCAGACAATGCAGGGATGAACGTGGAAACCACAGGGAAAGAACTCAGTTATACGAGCTCAAAGGAGTGTGAATAGAGTTTGGTCAAAGAAAGAATCTTTGTGGGGAGGAGGGACTGAGAATATGTATTTCTACCAAATTCCCAAGAAATGCTACTGGTCTCCCGACTGAGAATCACCAGCTTTAAGAGAGGCCCAGAGAGAAGTCAGTCAGACAGGCTGATGGACAGACAGGCTCTGAGATGAAGAAACCCAGGTGTATATCAGCCCCATTCATACATACTCAGAAGCAGAGAGAGAGAGAGACTTGGAGAAACAGGCCCAGGAGCTGACAGACAGTCCAGTCAACCCACAGGCCTGCTCTGAGGCAGAGAGACTGAGGAGGTCGAGAGGCCCAGAGAGACAGGACCCGCAGTACAGACCCAGGGAGGAGACCCCCACCCCGGCCCCTTGCCCCAGGTCAGAGAATGAGACCGCAGACCTCAGAAGAGACTGACCCAAAGGAGACAGGCAGATGAAGGGGTGGAGGGAGGAGGTGGCAACTGAGAGTGAGTGCGTGCCA
>SJXQ01002423.1:112592-180472 GCA_006408695.1 Aepyceros melampus | reverse complement strand
GAGCATTCTTTGGCATTGCCTTTCTTTGGAATTGGGATGAAAACTGACCTTTTCCAGTCCTGTGGCCACTGCTGAGTTTTCCAGATTTGCTGGCAAATTGAGTGCAGCACTTTCACAGCATCATCTTTCAGGATTTGAAACAGCTCAACGGGAATTCCATCACCTCCACTAGCTTTGTTCGTAGTGATGCTTTCTAAGGCCCACTTGACTTCACATTCCAAGATGTCTGGCTCTAGATTAGTCAACACATCATCATGATTATCTGGGTCATGAAGATCTTTTTTGTACAGTTCTTCCATGTATTCTTGCCACCTCTTCTTAATATCTTCTGCTTCTGTTAGGTCCAGACCATTTCTGTCCTTTATCGAGCCCATCCTTGCATGAAATGTTCTCTTGGTATCTCTAATTTTCTTGAAGAGATCTCTAGTCTTTCCCATTCTGTTCTTTTCCTAGACGGACCAACCTAGATAGCATATTCAAAAGCAGAGACATTACTTTGCCGACTAAGGTCTGTCTAGTCAAGGCTATGGTTTTTCCAGTGGTCATGTATGAATGTGAGAGTTGGACTGTGAAGAAGGCTGAGCGCTGAAGAATTGAGGCTTTTGAAGTGTGGTGTTGGAGAAGACTCTTGAGAGTCCCTTGGACTGCAAGGAGATCCAACCAGTCCATTCTGAAGGAGATCAGCCTTGGGATTTCTTTGGAAGGAATGATGCTAAAGCTGAAACTCCAGTACTTTGGCCACCTCATGTGAAGAGTTGACTCATTGGAAAAGTCTCTGATGCTGGGACGGATTGGGGGCAGGAGGAGAAGGGGACAACAGAGGATGAGATGGCTGGATGGCGTCACTGACTTGATGGACGTGAGTCTGGGTGAACTCCGGGAGATGGTGATGGACACGGAGGCCTGGTGTGCTGCGATTCATGGGGTCGCAAAGAGTCGGACATGACTGAGCGACTGAACTGAACTTGGAGGCTCTTATGCTGCCTTCCTTAGGCCTGATGCTCATCTGTCTATTTTAATGATTTCTTCTCTTTCTCCTTTCTCTCTGACTCCCACCCTGGTGCCAGGCTTCACAACCGAGAGGCTGCCTCAGTGGACACGCCATGAATTCTCTTCCCAAGCAGCTCTTGAGCATGAAATCTGAAAGTGACAAGGGGATTCTAAGACTTCTTAAAATTTAATATGCCAGTGTTCTGGTACTGTGTGTTGTTGTACTGAAATGTAGGTGATTTTTGCTAATGTACCAGTGTTATTTCAGTATTTAAAAAAAGCCAAATTGTGGCCATGTGAAGCCTACCCAGAGAATTATATGCTGCATTAAGATTTCCAACTGAACAAAGCTGCACTCATTCAGAAAGCGTTCCGAGCACTTCTCGGCCTCTGTGAGACCTTCCAGAACCCTCACTGTGGTTTTAACTCCCACACTCTGGCTGACGATGAGCCTCTATCCCCATGTTTCAATCCCTTGTATTTCCTTCGAGCCACTTGGGGTCTGATGGAATCTGCCTAGAATTGGGGGGTGGGATGGCTGGGGGCAGAGGGCTTTGGAGAAAGTGGGAAGGAGGTTTTGTAAGGGTGACGTAGGAAAGAGGAGAGGGCAAAGGGAGAGGGAGATTCCCCACACCCAGTTCTTAGCTCTCCTCCACTCTCTTTCCCAATTTATGTAACAAGCAAGTGCAGACCTTAATGGGTGCCAGGCTTTCTTCTAAGCATTATATAATATTAACTAATTTACTCCCCCAAAGAACCATTAAAGTAGGTACTACCATTTCCCCTGCTTACACAGACAAGGGCATAGAGAGGAAAAATTACTTGGTCAAGGTCACCCAGCCAGTGAGGATCAGCCTGGGATTGAACCAAGGCAGTTTGGCATCAAATTCTATGACTTTAGCATTGCACATGCTGTATTTTCCTCGAGGGTTAAATTCCCTATAATCTCTCCTCCTATATCCTCCTGAGCATCCTCATGGGGACTGCTCCTCCCTTTCTGATCATTCCTTTTGGCCAGGGCCTTTTCTCCCCTCATCTTACTTGGAGAGACTCAAGCCAGGAGGACCAAGTAGGGTCAGACATGGATCCCACCCCATCTTGGGTGATACAACCTTTGAGGCCTTGCCTGGGGCTCAGAGGTAAACATAGTTTGCTTTTAGCGAAATTTTGGTATGAGTACTAGTTTTTTAGTGTCATCTCAACTAATTACCGAGATACAGCCATCAGCTGTTTTGCTCCTGACTCGCAGCCATGGGGCTATGACCAGAGCCTTGTTAATCATTAGGCCATCTGGGCAGTGACCCGAAGCACCCATCTATCAAGAATTTCAGACATCTTTGGCATAAGTTAGGAACAAGCTGGGGTTTTCACATAAGGCTGTGCATACAGCTGGTGGGATGTAAATGACTCCTCCTTCTGCTAAGGTAGGCAACGCCCTCAAGGGAACACCGCGACACTTCGGACACGTGTTCTTTCACTTTTAATAGCAGCGAAGCTTGCATTAGCACCCCACTTTACAGACGAGGAAGTGGAGGCTCAGAGAGGCTTAACAAGCTCCCCAGAGTCCCTGCCAGGAAGAGGCTGAGCTGGGTGTGAGCCAGGACTGCTGTGTCCAGGGCCTCTGCTTTTATTGCAGTTGCTCTGCTGCCTCCAGAGAGATGGGTGGAAGGTGGTCTTGATGAGGATACAGCCTGGCCCATTCCTCCTCTTGTCTTATCTCATAGCCGGTGTGGGGTAAAAGTGCTTGCAGCAAACGCAGGACGGTGCCCCATAGGACCCGTCTGTGACAGAGATATAAGCATTCTGGCTGGGAGAAAGGGGAAGGGAAGGATGTTGAGACGACTTCAAGAAAGAGGTGGCATTTGAAAGGGGTCTTTGACAGGAAGAGGGACTCTCCATTTAGGGCTGTGTACGCATGCGTAAATTCATCCAGTAAATATCCCTTGAGCCTCTACTATGTGCCAGATACCACGGTGATCACACAGTATATGTTGGTGAGTAGAGGGGATGTTGCCCTGCTCTCCAAGCTGCAGTCTAGAACTTTCTGTGATGATGGAAATGTTCATGCTGTGCAGTGGAGTAGCCACTAGCTGCGTGTGGCTCCTGAGCACTTGAAATGTGGCTAGCCCTTAAGGAACTAAAACTTGATTTTATTTGATTTTAATGAATCAGCCATTTGCGGCTATTCCATTGGATAGTGCAGGCTCGGGGGAAAGGCAGACATGAGCATAAATTGCTTATGGTAGTAAGTGCTATGCTGGAAACCAGATGCAGTGGGTTTAAAATGACGGGGAATATGACCCCTCAATCCCCCTTCTGGGCATAAACCCAGGTAAAACTGTAATTCACAGAGATACACGCACCCTTTTGTTCATAGCAGCACTAATTACAATAGCCAAGACATGGATACAACCTAAATGTCCATTGACAGATAAATGGATAAAGATGTATTACATATGAACAATGGAATACTACTCAGCCATAAAAAAGAACAAAATAATTCCATTTGCAGCAACATGGATGCAACTCAGGTTATCATACTTTGTGAAGTCAGTCAAAAAGAGAAAGACAAATACCATATGACATCACTCTTATATGGAATCTAAAATATGGCACAAATGAACCTGTCTACAAAGCAGAGACTCACAGACACTCAGAACAGACGTGTTTGCCAAGGACTGGGGAGAGGGATAGACTGGGAGTTTGGGGTTGGTTGACGCAAACTATTAAATTTAGAATGGATAAATACCAAGCTCCTGCTGTACAGCACAGGGAACTATATCCAATCTCCTGGAATAAATCATGATGGAAAAAATATTAAAAAATAATGTATATATGTGTAAAACTGAGTCACTTTGTTATACAGCAGAGATTGTCACAACATTGTAAATCAACTATACTTCAGTTAAAAAAATAAAAACATGATGGGACACATCCTGTCTAGAAAATCAAGGGAGTCCCTCTTGAAGGAGGTGACATTTCGATGGAGATATAGAGGGTATGTGTGGCCATAGGAAGAGGTGGGGAGCATCCTAGGTGGAAGGAGATGTTAAGAAAAGGTTCTGAAGGAGGAAGGGATTGGGTGCTCGAGTCTGTGAAAGGAGACCAGTGTAGTGAGGGGGGTGGACAGGTAAGGGAGTATGAAATGAGGTAAGGATGCGAGAGACAGGTCTGATCACTCGCGGGCTTGGGTAAGGAGTTTGCCCACTTGGTTAGAGTGTGAAGGAAGCCACTGAAGGGTCTTGTGCTCCATGCTGCCGTGTGGAGGAGGGATTGGAGTGGCCACAGTGGAGTTAGGGACTCTGGGCTGGGGTCTGCAGCAGTGCTGCAGATGGGGGATGGTGCTACGGCGCAGAGTGACGGCTTCAGAGATGAGAGAAGTGATTGGCTTTACAGTCGGTCTGGATGTGGAGGGTGAGGAAGATTTCAGAATCAAGGGTGATGCTCAGGCTCTTGGAAGAGTCACTGGGCAAATGGTGGCACCATTTCCAAAGAAAAGAAAGCTTAAAAAAAATAATCAAGAGTCCAGGCTGTTGGATGGTCACCCAGATGGCGTTGGAGTCGGCGGGAATGCTGCATGTTTATATAATTATGTTTCATCCCGGTGGACTGAGTTTGTATACACATTCCATGTGGGCGGGCGAGCATTCATGTTTGTGCACGTCTCTGCTTTGAGTAAGTGAATGCGTACGTTTGGTGTGGGATGACTGTGTGCATATTAATGTCTACGTTTTGGATGAGTGTATGCGAATGTGTGGGCTTCCCTGGTGGCTCAGTGGTAAAGAGTCTGCCTGCCAAGTCGGAGACACAGGTTCAATCCCTGGGTGGGGAAGATCCCCTGGAGATGGAAATGGCAACCCACTCCAGTATTCTTGTCTGGAAAATTCCATGGACAGAGGAGCCTGAGGGCTACAGTCCATGAGGTCTGAAAGACTCAGACACTTATTGACTAAACAACAACAGCAACAAAGTGAACACGCGTCCTTAGCTGTGGGTGCAGTCAGTGTGTGTGAGTGTGTGCATCTGCTTATATGCAGGGTGAAGATGTGTGCAGGTTGTGGAGTGATGAGTGTGCAAATTTGTGTGCCTGTATGAATGCAGCCGGTGTGAGTAGATGCAAGGGTGGGGCTGGGTGCAGCTGTGCACCGCTTCCTGTGGGCCTGTGCGTGCAGGGTCTGTGTGTGCGCCTCTATTTGGGGGACCGTGTGTGCAGATCTGTGTGTGTCTGTCCTGTGCATGCACATTGGAGCACAGGTGTGAAGGAGTGTGCTCAGGGATAGGCTTGATGGGCGTGTGTGCCCATCTGTGTTCACTGTGAACATGTCTGCCGGTGCCCATTGGGGTTCCCGTGCCTGCAAGTCCCAGAGGCAGCAGCTTGCAGCGCATGTTACGACATGTTTATAGGTCTCTCAACCTTAATGTATTTTTAGATTTCCAACCCTAGGTGATCCCGCTAGACTGCAGAGCCATTTGTTTCTTGCTCTGCTTTAAAAAAGAAAGTTTCCAGAGTAAGATCCCTTCTGCCTCCAGCCTGGCAGCAGTACCTGATTCTTGAGGACTCCTGATGGGAGGAAGACCAGACCAGGGTACCAAGATGGTGTGGACAGGACAGGGGGCACTGAAAGCTAGCTGGGGAGGGGGCTCTCGAGTGAGGAGGAGGAGCAGGCTGGGGTGGCCTGGGGATGATGAGGTGGGAAGCCCCGGGATATGGAAGCCCCAGGACATGGAAGATCGCACTTTTGATTTCCTTGCATGCTCAGTTTTTCTCCTGTCCATCTGTGAACTTGTACCTGAAACTGCTTCTCACACTACACACTCTCCTTGGGTAGGTGAAAGTGTTAGTCAGTCAGTCATGTCCAGCTCTTTGCGACCCCATGGACTGTAGCCCGCCAGGGTTCTCTGTTCATGGAATTCTCCGGGCAAGAATAGTGGAATGGGTAGCCATTCCCTTCTCCAGGAGATCTCCCCGACCCATCTTCCCAATCTAGGGAAAAACCCTGGGTTTCCTGCATTGCAGGAGGATTCTTTACCAGCTGAGCCCCCAGGGAAGCCCCTCCTTGGGTAACTTAACCCTTAACTGCTCCGGGGCAAGTCCTGATACCTTAAATCCCTTTTCAGGTTCTTCCTGGCATCCCGAGAATGCCTCAAGTGCCTTCAACAACCACCAGTGTCTGCTGCTTCCCTCCCAGCCCTGTAGAAGCGAAGTCTCCTGGGCTGAAAGGGCTGCAACTCCTCTGTCACTGTGCCCAGGGTCCTGGGGTGGGGGTGGGGGCTGTTGCTGACTCCGCTGCTGGCAGATACCCAGGGGGGTGGGAGAGGAGCGTCCCTCAAACTCCCGCTTGTGTTTACGGGGGCATCTTGTGTCAGGTCCTAGGGCCAAGGCTGTGGGGATGTGCTGGGGACCAGGTGAGACAGTGGAGCTGTGCTCAGCATTACCTCCACCTTTGTCTTTGGACCAAGATCTGGGCTGCAATTCTCCCTTCCTTTAGAATGAGTTTTCCCCCCGCCTCTTCGTCCATCCTCATACCACAGCTGCTGGTGTGAGGCCTTGCCCTGCTGCAGGCACGCAGACTCTGGATGGATCCCTGCATCTGTTGGCCCACCCATCACCCCTTCTGGTGAGCATCCTTTGATACCACCGTCTGCTAATCTCATGGTCTAGCCACTGGGGTCTCATTTGAAACAGACATTTTTCTAGCCTCAGGTCAGGAGCTGCAGCTTGGGGGATGCAGGCTCCAGGGTTCCCTTTCTTGAACTTTGATCAGCCACAGACCTGAAGGACCCCATACTCTGACGCAAGGGAACAAGCCTCCCACTGGGTCTCCTTCATTTCCTGTTTGCACCAAAGGGCCCCCTGAGGCAGACTGTGTGGACTTCTCCCAGGAGGAATTCTGTCTGTACACCCAGTGGATAAAAGGGCAGGAAAATCCCCTGCAGAGGCCCGTGGAGACTCTTTCTTGAAATGTAATAAATTGTTAGGGCCCATTTGGTGACTTTAAAAAAAAGGCTTTAATGTTTTGGTGAATATGCTTTATGAAATTGCTGGGTAGAGGCAGGGTAGCTTAATGGATAAGGGCATGGATTGTAGAGCCCGACTCCCTGGTTTGGCTCCTGTCTTTTACTGGCTGGGGGTGTGCTATTGGTCCCTCTGTGCCTCCGTATACATGTCCTCTCAGATGGAGATAATAACAGTATTCACTTCATAGCATTATTGTCAGGATAAGGTGAGTTAACATAAGTAAGGGGATTACAACAGCTCACAGCCATAGTAAGTATAAGCCTCCTCATTATTAAACAGTTTAGCAATACAGAAGAAACCAAAATTCACACCAAATGCTATATTCCAGGGGACCTTCCTCCAGTCATCTCTCTTCGTGCTGAAGCATATATAGTTTTATATAAATATGATTTATGATATGTATGGTTCAAATACTTACCCCCCTCCCAACTTAACTGTGTGTCTTAGAGATTTTTCCATATCACTCCATACAGAGCTACTTCACTCTTTGAAAATTAATACTAGGCAGTTTATTTGCCTAATCTATCACTGCCGGGGGAGGTGTGGAGGTTGTTTCTAATTTTTCTCTACTATAAACAACACTGTGTATTCCTGCCCACGTGTGCTTATGCATATGTTTTCTTGCATTTTGGGCTGTTATCTTCTTGGGCTAAATTCTAGAGGTGAGAGTGCTGGGTCAAAGAGCACCGCACATTTTACATTTTGATACATATGGCCAAGCTGCCCTTTGGAAAGGTTGTACCAATTTACATCCTCCCTCTCAATGACGTCCCTTTCTGAACCTTTTTCATTTTCACTCTAGGTCGCTCATCAGATTACCCTATGCCCCAGGTGAGGCCACCTGACCGAAGAAGAAGAAAGCTGGGTGAACACATATTTTTTTGATTAGTCCGTGAGATCATGAGCTGCCTGGAAAAGGCTGTCACTGGGGCACTTCCTGAGGGTGGCCGTTGAGGTGTGCAGTGCAGCTGCCGCAGCTCTTCCCCAAGCAGAAAAGGTGAACCACGGAGCATGAGCAAGCCTGTCAGAAAGCGACTTTGATGAATGTCGAGCTTTGTTCTCTCCAGGCTTCTCATGGAAGCAGCCTGGTTGATTTGACCCGATTTTGCATGTGAACAGGGCTTCGAAGGGCAGATTGCTCATTGCAGAGATGGTGGAGACACGAGCACACATTGCCGGAGCTTGTGCACGGTGGGACTAGGTCACCCCCCATCACCCCTGGGAGGTGGAGGCTGATTCCTTTCCTCTTGAATCTGGGCCAGCTCGGTGCTTTGGTCGATGGGGTCTGGCGGAAGTGATGCCCTGCCTGAACTTCTGAACCACAAATTTGGGAGCAGAATAAAATGGTGACTGTTTTACATCTCTAAATTCTTGGGTGATTTGTTACACAGCCATGAAAACTGGACCGTGCGGCCACTGCTTATTGGGTGCAGTGCAGCAAGTTTCAAACTTTGGGTACCTGGGAATCAACTGGGACTCTCCTTGAGAATGCAGATTCCTGGCTTTTCTGGTGGTCTAGTAGTTAGGAATCTGCCTGCCAGTGCAGGGGACACAGGTTCGATTCCTGGTCTGGGAAGACTCCGCGTGTTGCAGGGCGACTAAGCCTGTGTGCCACAGCTGCTGTCCCATGCTCTAGAGCCCTGTGGACTGCAACTAGAGAGGAGCCCCCGCTCGCTGCAACTAGAGAAAGCCTGGGGGCAGCAACAAAAACCCAGCATAGCCAGAGAAAGAAATTAGAAAAAGAAGAATGTAGATTCCTGGGACTTCCCTGGTGGACTGGTGCCTAAGACTCCACGCTCCCATGGCAGGGGGCCCTTGTTCCATCTTTGGTCAGGGAATTAGATCCCACATACTGCAACTAAGATTTCTCTTGCTGCGACGAAAGATCCCACAGGTTGAAAGGAAGATCAAATGTCCCATATGCTGCAGCTAAGACCTGGCACAGCCAAATCAATAAAGAAATAGTTTTTAAAAAGGTTACAGATTCCTGAACCCCAGATTGGGGAATATGCATTTTCAAATGAGTGATCCAGGAGATTCTGACGTAAGTGGTACCAGATCAAAAACTTGGATGAGTCATTTAAGAATGAGAAACTCGAATTTTGAATTTTGAACCTGTGGCTATCATCTCCCTATGCCTTACTTCATCTGTCAAGTGGAGGTGATCATGGTTCCTACTTCACGCTGGTGTTGAGGGGGTTAAATAGGGTTAAGCCCTGTAGAGCTTAGCACCATCCTGCCATGTGAAAAACACAGAGGAAATGGTTACTGTCATCACAGCGTCATGCAGTAAAATTCTTAAGTTCTTCTCCCTGCTCTTCGACATTAAGTGAAAAATGTTGTGTTTTGATGTATTTAACTTGGGAGAGGGTCCATAGTTTTATTCAAATTCTCAAAGGGTCCTTTGTCTAAAGAAGGTTGAGAAAGATCGAGAGCCTGTGTTGGCCCTTTCACCTGGGTCCAGCCCCAGTGATCTCAAAGAGACAGCAGTGAGCGTCCTGCAGAGAGATCTCGGTTCCCTGCCCAGGAATTGAACCTGCATGAAAACCAGGAATCCTAGCCATAGACCCCCACGGTATAGAGGCTAGAAGCAAAGTGGCCCTGACTTTTGTCCCTCTTTGAAAGCAAGACTGTTGCAAGGAGGCAGACCCAGAGAGAAAGGGTATGGGTGTCCGCTCTAACGAGGAGAAGCACAGTGAAGAGGAGGTATGAATCGCTCATACAGGGCAGTTCTTTTGGGTCTTTGTTTACCTTTGGCCATTATCTTGTTTCTTTCTTCACACCTGCCCTGCTCTAGAAGCCTCCCCAAGATGTGTGAACAACTTCTTCCTAAGATAAATTCCACTGCAGAGGCCTATGGGGATATATCTGCACTTATTATGGGGTGGCGCCCACTCCCTTTTCACTCCCAAGGAATATTTTTGCATTTGTGCAGTAGGGGAAGTTTCCTTGACCTCAGGAGTGGTTATCATATCTCTTTACTCCAGCAGAGCTCAACTTTTACCACTAGCTTTGCCCTTGGAATGTCTGGGGGAAAACAAAGCTTCAGTCCACTTGACAAATAACAGCTGTCCAACCCACTGGCCCATCTATCTTCTACTTCACCAGGAGCCCTCCATCCTTCTGGCCAGAGCCTCTTGACCACACCCCATGGGTTGACTTCATTCCAGAGCGTGGAAGGGTGACTTTAAAAGAGTCTTAGTCTCAGTGAAGGCGGTTAGGGAAGAGAGTGGCCCAGTTGTTTAGGGAAGGGAACTCTGGATGCAGAAGCAGGCTTGTTGTGAGGGGCAACTGTGATGTTCCTACCTGGGAGTCCTCGAAGAGCTCATCCTAGCTGACTGCTCTGTCTGCCTTCTCCACCCAGGTGTGTGGGGTCTATGGTTTAGGCTGGAATGTTAAGGCCAGCGGTGGTGTAGCAAGGGGAAAATTAAACTCCTGGTGTGTCCTTAGGAAAGCCACCTGTGTCTCAGCCTCAGTTTTCCTGTGGGTGAAATGAGGAGTTAGGAGACCTGGGTGAGTTTGTGACCGTTTCTACCTGACTCTTTGACACCTGCTCTCATAGGATGGGGATGGCAAACATGTTGTGAACCTGTATCAGTGCTGCCTGAGTACTGGCTTTTTTTTAAAGGTATAGTTGAAATACAATGTCATAAAGTTTCAGACATATACTTAGTGATTTGCAATTTTTTAAAGTTATACTCCATTTATAATTATTTATATAAGCAACAGTTAGAACTGGACATAGAACAACAGACTGGTTCCAAATTGGGAAAGGAGTACGTCAAAGCTGTATATTGTCACCCTGCTTATTTAACTTATATGCGGAGTACATCATGAGAAATGCTGGACTGGATGAAGCATAAGCTGGAATCAAGATTTCCAGGAGAAATATCAATAACCTCAGATACACAGATGACACCACCCTTATGGCAGAAAGCGAAGAACTAAAGAGCTTCTTGATGAAAGTGAAAGAAGAGAGTGAAAAAGTTGGCTTAAAACTCAACATTCAGAAAACTGAGATCATATTATCTGGTCCCATCACTTCATGGCAAATAGATGGGGAAACAGTGAAACCAGTGACTAACTTTATTTTGGGGGGCTCCAAAATCACTGAAGATAGTGACTGCAGCCATGAAATTAAAAGACACTTGCTCCTCGGAAGAAAATCTATGATTAACCTAGACAGCATATTAAAAAAAAGAGACATTGCTCTGCCAACAAAGATCTGTCTAGTCAAAGCTATGGTTTTTCCAGTAGTCATGTATGGATGTGAGAGTTGGACTATAAAGAAAGCTGAGCACCAAAGAACTGCGGTGTTGGAGAAGACTCTTGAGAGTCCCTTGGACTGCAAGGAGATCCAACCAGTTCATCCTAAAGGAAATCAATCCTGAATACTCATTGGAAGGACTGATGTTGAAGCTGAAACCGCAATACTTTGGCCACCTGATGTGAAGAACTGACTCATTGGAAAAGACCCTGATGCTGGGAAAGATTGAAGGCGGGAGGAGAAGGGGACGACAGAGGATGAGATGGTTGGATGGCATCACCTTCTCAATGGACATGGGTTCTCCAGGAGTTGGTGAAGGACAGGGAGTCCTGGAGTGCTGCAGTCCGTGGGGTCGCAAAGAGTAGGATATGACTGAGTGACAACTGAACTGAACTGGCTGTATTCCCTGTGTTGTACAATATTCCATGTAGATTATTTATTTGTTTACTTATTTATTTACTTGCACCACGTGGCATACTGGATCTAGTTCCCTGACCAGGGATCGAACCCATGCTCCCTTGCAGTGAAAGCATGGAGTCCTAACCATTAAACTGCCAGGGAATTCCCTAGCTTTTAAATTTTATGCATAGTAGTTTGTACCTCTTAATCCCCTCCGCTTGTCTTGTCCCTTGCTTCCTTCTCCCCACTTGTTCCTAGAGTGCTGTGTTGAGTTGGAGTCTGAGATGAAATCTAGGATCAGTGGGAAAGGTCTCTGATGCATTAGCAATGTCTGCCTGGCTGTGTCACAGGACGTGGCAACACATCCACTCATACGGAGCTCTTACTTTCATGCAACATGGATTCAGTAATTCAGGTGACACTTTTAGGATTTTTGCTGCATCTGTGTGTTGCCTTCTTCATTACATTGATTAATAGTTTTAAAGAATTAATTTAGTTTAACATTATATTGCCTATTTAAATAAATTAATTTTTAAGAACTATTAGCTTAATAATAATGAAGATAACACATAGATGTAGCAAAAAATTATGAAAGTGTCAACCTGAATTTTAAAATTATATTGCCTATTTGGGGCTTCCATGATGGCTCAGCGGGTAAGTAATCCGTCTGCAGTGTAGGAGACGTAGGAGACACGGGTTTGATCCCTGGGTCTGGTAGATCCCCTGGAGGAGGGAATGGCAGCCCACTCCAGTACTCTTGACTGCAAAATCCCGTGGACAGAGGAGCTTGGTGGGCTACAGTCCACGGGGTCACAAAGAGTCAGACACGACTAAGTGACCAACACTTCCACTTTCACTGCATTTCCTATTTACATGATTATGAATAAAGATTGTTAAAAAATGAACAGCTTCATTGCAGAGAAGTCTAATTTCTATTCCTGTTTCCATCTTGTTCTCACCTCTCCCTCCAAAGGTAATCAATTTTATTTGCTTTTGGCTTATCTTTCTATTATTTCTATTTGGAAGGTATGTGATGCATTATTATTTCCTAAACTCAGGAAGATCCCCTGGAGAAGGGAGTGGCAACCCACTCCAGTATTCTTGCCTGGAGAATTCCATGGACAGAGGAGCCTGGTGGGCTACAGCCCATGGCATTGCAAAGAGTCAGACATGACTGAGCAATTAACACACACTTTCTTTAGATCAGCAAAAGGACTGAACATTTTTTTTTACCCAAATTTCTTTTTTAAAGTAATCTTTTTATTGATGTATAATGTATGTACAGAAGAGTACACAAATCTTAAATGTACAGCACCATGCATTGAAAATCAGGAAACTCTAAAAGTAAATGGATCCATCTAATCACCTCTCAGAGTAAGGAAGAGAATAAAAATAATAAAAAAAGAAATCATTTAACATTATAAAAAAAGAGAGGAGCTCTGACAGTTCTCCACAAGCACTGCTCATGTGTCTTATGTTTGTGAGATAATTGGGCATCTTCTGTGAAGTGCCTGTTTAAATCTTCGGTTCATTTTTCAATTGTGTGGTCTGTCTTTTAATGGTTGGTTTGCAGGGCTTCATTACAGCTTCTAAAAGCAAGTCTATTGTTGATTATAAATATTACAACCATCTTCTACTCTTTGTTTTATTTTCTCTTTCTCTCAGTGGTGTCCTTTGATAAACAGAAGTTCTGGATTTTAAAGCAATTTGAATTTTCAGTCTTTTCCTATGTGGTTGGTAATTTTTAAATTCTGTTTAAGAAGTCTTTGCACCCCAAAGTCACTAAGAAATTCTCCCATGTTTGACATAGAAGCTTTATTTTATCTTTAAAAATGTAGGATGCCTGGAATTGATTTTTGTGTATAGCAAGGTAGGGGTCTAAATTACATTTTCTCCATATAGCTAACCTGCAGATCTAGCCCCATTTGTTGAAAAGATAATCCTTGTCCCCATGCACTGCAGGAATCCCATTTTAAAAAATCTGAGTATCAGCTGAATCATGGGTTTGATGTGCGAATTTATTTTTCTCCTGTGTTATCTTCTAAGAGTTACATAGTTTTGCATTTCGGTTTAGGTTTGTGATTCATTTTGAGTTAATTTTTGTGAAGGCGATAAAGTCTGTGTCTACACTTATTTATTTTTGTACGTGGGTGTCCAGTTGTTTCAGCTCCATTTGTTGCAACTAATTTATTTCTGTAGTTTACGTTAAAATAAACATATACTTATGAAAATAAGAAGTGGGTAATCTGCACTGAATTACCTAAAAGCATTTTACATTCCATGCTTTAGGAAACACTACAGTGGCTGTTGCAATCATAGCAGTGAATAAGAGAGGGTTTTCTGTAGGAGTGAGTTTAACAGAATCTTTAAGAATTTATTGTATAAGAAGTTCCTATTTGTTTTAGAAACAATAGAAGATACAGATAAATACAAGTCATCTATAATCTTCCTACCCAGGAGTAGGCAGCTTGCCATTTTGGTGTACTTTTTCCCCAGCTATTTCCCCTCAGTGTGTGTACCTATACATATATTGTATTTTATAAAAAATGGTTAATGAATACATCCTGTTTTGTACTCTACTTTTACTTATTATGTCCTTAACAGCTCTTCATGTTGATATGTTATATTTTTGAATAATCATTTTAAGGGATGTTGGTGCTTGACATGCTAACTGGCTCCCACTTCCTCCCTCCTTCTAAACACAGACTCTATCCCCCTCTTTAATCTCTGTCTTCTGGACTCCTATTTTGCCTGTACCCACCACTATGGCTTAAGAAATAAAGCCAAAGTACTCTGTGTTCTTTTCCTGATTCCATTTTCTTTTCTGCCCTTGAGTAACCATTATTCTAGAACTAGTACTTCTCATTTCTCATATATAAAAATATTCCCATTACTGTATACAGATATACTATCAATAATATATAGTATAGCTTTGTAGGCTTTAAAACTTTATATATGTAGTGATATCCTACTATATACATCCCTTTTCAGACTGCTTTCTTCACTCAAAATGGTGCTTCTAAATTTTATTCACATTGCTATATGTAACTTTCATTTATTCATTGTAACTGCTGTCTAGCATCCCATTACAGTATACTGCAATTGACTTATCCATTTTCCTTTTGTTCCCCCTCCGTTTTGAGCCTCCCTCCCACTTGCCCCCCTTCTCACCCCTCTAGGTTGTTGCAGAGCCCCGGTTGAGTTCCGTGAGTCACACAGCAAATTCCCACTGGCTATCTATTTTACATATAGCCGTGTATACGTTTCCATGCCACTCTCTCCGTTTGTCCCATCCTCTCCTTCCTCCCACTGTGTCCGTAAGTCTGTTCTCTGTGCTTGTGTCTCCACTGCTGCCCTGCAAATAGGTTCATCACGACCATCTTTCCAGATTCCATATATATATGCATTAATATCTGATATTTGTTTTTCTCTTTCTGACTTACCTCACTCTGTATAATGGACTCTAGGTTCATCCACCTCATTAAAATTGACTCAAATGCATTCCTTATTATGGCTGAATAATATTCCATTGTATATATGTACCACAGCTTCTTTATCCATTCATCTGTCAATGGACATCCCTTTTCTACTGATAATAAAGATAAAGAATGATGCTATGTTCTTGTGAAATCTGTAAGAGTTTCTTTAGCATTCATATCCTCAATCAAAATTGCAGGGTTGAAGGGTAAACATTCCTTTAACTTTACTAGATATCACTTGCCAAATTGCTCTCTAAAACAGTTATACAAATCTATAATACTATCAGCAATGTGTAAAATTTCCTGTTTCCTTAATCCCAAGTAACGCTTGGTACAGGAGAAGGCAATGGCACCCCACTCCTGTACTCTTGCCTGGAAAATCCCATGGACGGAGGAGCCTCGTGGGCTGCAGTCCATGGGGTCGCTAAGAGTCGGACACGACTGAGCGACCTCCCTTTCACTTTTCACTTTCATGTATTGGAGAAGGAAATGGCAATCCACTCCAGTGTTCTTGCCTGGAGAATCCCAGGGACGGGGGAGCCTGGTGGGCTGCTGTCTATGGGGTCGCATAGAGTTGGACACGACTGAAGCGACTTAGCAGCAGCAGCAGCAGCAGCAGCAACCCTTGGTACGTTATATTTATAATTTTCCCCTGTCTGATGGGTGTGAAATGGAATCGATATTAGCCAGGATCCAGTTAGGACATCAGATACCCGACAAGGTACTTCAAATGGAAGGAATTTAATACAGGCAATTGGCTACATAGAGGTTGGGGAGCTGGTAGAACAAGAAGGAAACACAGAGATCAAAGATAATAGTTGTGGGAAGCAGATACCACTCTGAGGTGAGGGCTAGAGGAACAAAAGAAAAGATGTGGTGAAATTAGGACCTAAGAGCTCTGAGTGAGGGTTCTGGGGCACTAAGAAAGAGGGTTGCCACCAGCTGCTGCTGGTATCTTGTAGGAGTCTGCAGAGGCTGAGTTTGGGAGTGCAGAAAGAAAGTGGAGACTGGAGCCAGTTGCTGCTGCTGCCACTCTGGGGTGGTGCTGGCAGGGAAGGAAGAAATAGGAACCCAGTCCTGTCTCCCCTTGCGCTGCCTGCCAGTCTTCTTTGAGTGCCTCCCATAGCTGGAACCTAACAGGAAGCCAGCTAGACTTGGAATCTGGGAAGGGGAGTATGCTGAATATGGCCCCAGCAGCAAGAGCAGACAGCAGAAGCATGGATTCGGGCGGAGAGACATTAAGTAAATAACTTGCACAGCATCTCACTGTGTACATATTTCACCTGAGTTCTTTCCATTTTTATGAGCAGCTATTTTAAATGGTGCTCCACAAACACCTTTGCACATATGTTTTTCTTAAAATAAGTTTCGGGAGGTAGAATTACAGAGTCAAAGAGAATGCATGTTTTTTGAGACTTTTGATCCAGACTGACAAAACTCACTGGAGGAGTAGGTTTTGAAGGAAAGGGAGTCCCTTCCATGGTGTATTCCTGGAAATTGCATCATAGAGCAGATGGCGACAGAGAAGACAGTCTTTCTACACTGGAGTGCTGTGTTACCTAGGGATTGCTTTCTTTCGAAGGAAAGAATGCTAGAAAATTACAGTTCTGACTATCCTACGTCACTAAAAGAGAAATACAACCCTAAACTTCTAATCATTTACACTAGTTATTTTGGCCTCTAAATTCTGTAAAAGAGATATAAATATCCATCATCCATAGAAAAGCCACAGTGAGTGATAAGTTGTACCTACAATTAGAGCACACCAGAATATAATTCCATAGTATCATTCATATAACTTGCCTCCAAATGATACATCCCCACACTAAATGCTCAATTTAATTACCTGAGGATTTGTTGACTTAATTGGGCTTACAGGGGCCAGGAGTGAGAATGAGGAATATGGGAGACTGAAAGGGGAGGCTGGAGGGGACATAGAGAGGGAGACAATCTGAATTTAGGAGGGTGGAGAGTGAGGACCAGCTAGCACATGGGCATTCTGGAGAAGTTCAGGGAAGAGGGCAGCATGGGGATGAAGGTAGGGCAGGGCTGAAGAAGAGCCTTGCCCACGTCACAGGATACCTAAGCTGACTCGCCTGGCTCAGATTTCATGGCCCATGTTTCTGCTCAGTTCTGTCAAGAGCATGAATCCCTAATTAGATGATTACAATCAGGAGTAGCAGGTAATCAAGCGGCTGGAGGCCCTGTTAACTGGGGGCAGGTATCCATCTCCAAAGGCGCTGCTTCTCCCAGTGCTCACCTTGGAGCGGGGCCCTGCAGAGCAAAACTGGGTACTGTGGCGGCTCTGACTGGGCATTGTGAGCAGTGCAGGGTCTGGGCATTGAAGAAAGCTCCTGATGATTTCTCCAGCTCTGGCTCCTCTCTGAATTGCCTCCTGGATATCTCTAGCTGGATGCCCCATAGGCATCTCGGTATCATCCTGTCCCCAGTCAGGCAGGAACTATCAGCTTGGCACACCACGAAATACTCAAAGCCCCATGCATCTGCTCAAGAAATATTGATTAGATGAAAGAATACAGTTCAAAAGCAAAAACCGTCACTTTCCACCTGAAAACAGTTCCGCCTCTGGGTTGCCCTGTCACTAATATCACCATCGTCACGTCAAGTTGCTCCTCCATCTTCCTCCTTCTCACACCCTGCTGGTCAGCAAGTCCTTACATTCTGCAGCGATTTCTCCTGAATCCATTCTCCACGCTTTGCCGTCCCAGACTGCCCTAGATTAGTCTCCTTCTGTACTCTGTGCCACTCTTCTGCCTCCTGATCTAAAACCTCCTGTGGTTCAGCAGAAACTCAGACTTCTTTGTCTGGCCTTCAAGGTCCATCGCTGGCCACCATCATCCTCCTGTATCATCTGTTTCTCCTCTGAATGTCACCTGCTCCTGCCAAGCTGGCCTCAAAGTTATTCCCCAAACATATCCTGGGTTTACTCGTCCTTATATCTGGGCTCATATCCCTGTCCATACTCACCTCTCTTCATTGACTAATCCTGGATTTGATTCTCTCTCCCAGCACTAAGTTGGGAATCCGGTTGAACTCACACTATAAGACCCATTCTATGTTGTCATGTATGTCTAATGATGGTGAGAAAGCGGAGGTTCTGTTGTACTCAGAGACAGTCAAGGCCACAGAATTGGCATGAGTAATAGCCACCAACCTACTGGCTGTCTTCCATGTTTTAGGTATTCTTCTTGGGATTTTGCATGCTTTATTCTAATTTTTCCAATAAATTTACAATACATCTTTCAAACGAAGATACAGCATTAGATTCCACATCAGCTGTGCTCATTGCCAGATAGGATTGATGGAAGGGATTGGCTCAGTTATGACTGGAAGAACAGGGGCTTAGAATCTTGCTGAGGACACTATGGGTTATCTTGTGGATCTGGGGAGATGCAAAGGAAAATCTCCCTCCATTTGTGTCGAATTATTTCTCTCCTGGAGGAAGTTGAGATAAATTATGGGGGGTTAATTTAATTTGATTTTTTAAATTAAAAAATTTAAATTGAAATCTAGTTGGTTTACAATGTTGTGTTAACTTCTATTGTACAGCAAAATGACTCATATGTACACATATACATACACTTTCTCATGTTCTTTCCCCTTATGGTTTATTGAGGATATTGCATATAGTCCCTTGTGCTATACAATCAGACCTTGTTGCTTATCCATCCTATATAAATAGCTTGTATCTACTAATCCCAAATTCCCAGTCCATCCCTTCCTCAGGTCCACTCCCCCCGGGCAATCACAATTCTGTTCTCTGTGTCTGTGAGTCTGTTTCTGTTTCATAAAAGTTCATTCATGTCCTATCTTAGATTTCACACAGAAGTGATATCATATGGTATTTGACTTTCTCTTTCTGACTTAATTCACTTAGTATGATAATCTCTATCTGCATCTTGTTGCAAATGGGTTACTTTTTAGAGGTATTAATATTAATACAGATTCTGATGTAGTGTGGCTCAGGTGGGCCTGGGATTCTGCATTTCTAACAAGCTTCCAGGTGATATCTGTGCTGCTGGGCCTTCTGACTAGCAAAGGTGTAGGAAAGCTCAACCTGTAGCAGTCTGCGACTGGGTCTGGGGTGATCTGTGGCCAGCGTCCAAGATCAGTCTCTGCTTGGGGAACTGGGTCAGTCCATAACTGAGAAATGAGGAGTGGACCAGACTTTTGACTTTGACCAACAGTGCATCTGCCCCCAGCCCTATAGCCGTGCGTGAAGGAGAAGGAAGAGGTGTCTCTGCGGTGAGTGTGGGAGGCAGAGCAGGTGGGGGAGGGACTTCCGAGTCATCAGAGGGAGCTGGTTCTTGAAAAACCGTCCTGTCTCCTAGGAAGGGTTTGGATAAGAGAATAAGCTCCTTTCCTGTAGAGATGATCTCTCCTTCCTCTGCTGCTCTAACCCCCTCCCATCTGCCATATGGTCCTGACAAGGACATGTATGGTCAGTGCCACAGCTAGGGGTCTTGTCCTCAGGGTTCAATGGCCAACTTTGTATCAGTTTGGGAGGGGGACAGCATGAACAGAGAAAGGGAATAGTTGCTCTAGACTAGGAAAAAAAAAGGGAGGAAAGAAATCAACATGTGTTGAGCTCCTCCTGTGTACAAGGCACAATGCCATGTGTTTCTATATTAGCCAACCCTTTGATCTTCCCAATGATGTAAAAAAATTTTTTTTTACCTTGTTTTACATATAAGGAAATAAGGCCTATAGTGGCTGAAGCACATATCCACGGTCATTCGAGTTTGGGTAATGCGAGATCAGGCTTGAACAGATTGTATTGGCGGGCCCCACGGTGTGGCTGGGGAAAGTGGCCAGGTGCGGTGGGAGAGGTCCTGGGATTGTCACGTGAGGGGTTGCAGAGAGAGAAGAGATCATGGCAGGGCCCACTCTTACTCCTCAGGAATCAGGATCCCCAGGTTTCAGCTGGAGATACAGATTATACTTCCCAACCTCCTACAAAGCTGAGTGTGGCCATGTGTTAAGTCATGGCTAGTGAGGAGGGAGAGGAAGTGGTCCCTGAAGACCTTTACCGCTTTTCACTTCTCTCTCCTTCCTGCTGGCTGGAACAAGGCTGTGAAGCTCAACCGGCTCTTTTGTGTCATGAGGCAGTAGGAATCTGAGCCCAGATGACTGCAGCCACCAAACTCATTTAGACTTCTGGAGTCCATACCTGCTGCTGCTGCTGCTGCTAAATCACTTCAGTCGTGTCCGACTCTGTGCGACCCCATAGACGGCAGCCCACCAGGCTCCCCCGTCCCTGGGATTCTTCAGGCAAGAACACTGGAGTGGGGTGCCATTTCCTTCTCCAATGCATGAAAGTGAAAAGTGAAAGGGAAGTTGCTCAGTCATGTCTGACTCTTCGCGACCCCATGGACTGCAGCCTACCAGGCTCCTCCATCCATGGGATTTTCTAGGCAAGAGTACTGGAGTGGGGTGCCATCATCTTCTCCGGCCCATACCTGCAAGAGACATGAAACTCTGTCTGATCTAAGCCACCGTTCTTTTGTTTCTTCTTCTGTAAACTGAAAACAATCTTAACAAGTAGAAAGGTCAAGAGCATATTCTTCATCCAGGGCTGCAGTTCTCAAACCCGGATGCACTTAGAATGCTTAACTCTCTCCAATATCAACTGAATGAGATTTTATGGAGGGGGCAGGGCTAAGCATTGGTATTTTAGGCTCCCCAGATGCTTCTGGTGTGTAGCCACTGATCATGGAAGTTGAGGAGAACCAGGAGAGAAGCTGTGAAGCCAAAGGAGGAGAAAATTTGAGAAAGAAAACAGGTAGGTATCAATCACAAATGCCTCAATTGGAAGCTGAGAAGAAGCCATTGATTTAGGTCCCCAGGGATCACTGGTGACTTGACTGAAAGGGGTGAAGACAGGGTACTGTTGGAAATAGGCTAAGGGGGGTTGAGTGCCCAGGAAATAGAAGAAATCTGCTAGTGAAAGGAAGAAAAGAGGCACTTAGCTTGATGGGATGAAAGTGAAAGTGAAGTTGCTCAGTCGTGTCTGACTCTGCGACCCCATGGACTGTAGCCTACCATGCTCCTATGTCCATGGGATTTTTCAGGCAAGAGTACTGGAGTGGGCTGCCATTTCCTTCTTCAGAAGATTTTCCCAACCCAGGGATCGAACCTGGGTCTCCCTCATTGTAGGCAGACGCTTTACCATTTGAGCCACTAGGGAAGATACTTGATGGGATAGTGTCTCATATTTATGCTAATGACTTAATAGCCTTGAGTTGTGAAAGAGCAGCCCCTGTGCTAAGCCCTTTCCAGGCATCACTACCTCATCTCACAGAACTCTTTCCTCTGAGATGGGGACTACAATTTCTGCTCTACAGAGGTGGAGGCTGACATGCAAATACGAAAAGACTGGCTCAGGATCAAGCAACTGGTAAGTAATGGGATCTGAACTTGAGTCCAAGTCCGCCTGATACAAGCTAGGACCACTCTGGGAAGGCCGCCGTTAGTATCAGGAGATCTTGAGCCTTTTTGTTGCCAGGGGGCAGAGGAGAGGTTTTGCGGGTTTTTTTTTTTTTTTTTTTTTTTTTTGGATGTGAGATCTTAGTTCCCTGACCAGGGATGGGAACCTGTGACCCCTGCAGTACAAGTGCAGAGTCTTAAACACTGAACTGCCAGGGAAGTCCTAGGTGTAGATTTTTAAGGAAGTGTGTTTCCTCTTGACTGCAGGGTTGCCCTTAGGTGGGAGGAGGAAACTTCTCTGCCTGCAAGGAGGGGGCGTTGAGAGGAGGGAGGTCAAGCTCTCCCACAGCACCTTGATCTCTTCAAGAAAGGAGGCTGGGTCACAGCAGGGCCACAGCCACAGGTAGGGACTCAGTGACCTGGAACTGCCGTGGTTTGTCTTCTGCCAGGAGAGAGGGGAGTCAGCCTGCCTCTGACATGAATTTGAAGCCATGGGGCCTGGAGAGAGAACCCGATTCCAAGCTCTGATAGTGCAAAGCCATGCAGAGCTGCTTATTAAATGTCCAAGGACACAGCTACTGATGGAGACTAGGTGGGCTGGCCCCGCCTCCCATTCCCAGGACAGCCCGCCCACTGGATCCTGTTGGGGCTGCAGATGAATTTGCCACAATCCTTAACTCTTTGATTCACACAGCCATCCCTGGAGAGGAGCCCTAAGGGAGAGCATCCAGCCTACCCACATGTTCTGTGGAAGAGATCTGGCTGACCGCTGCCTGCACCACCTTTCAAGTCTCCCCGAATTATTAAGTCAACTACTGGGTGCTCAGAATGTCTCAAGTTCAAAGACTCGCAGGCTGGAACCAGACGTCTGAGGGAACTTCAGACACATTAGTGGGAGCGGGAGACTGGATAGGGATCAGAAGGAATACATTTTTCTTCTGTGAGCTGAGGAGCATGGGACTCATCCTTCTGATGTCTGGGCCCTCAGTGGGTCTAACTTTTATTTGGTTTTCTTGGCTGTGGGGCTTGCATGGGAGGGGGTGAAGTGCAGAGGTTTGGGCCTGCAGGTGTCCGTGAAGCCCTGGGGTGGGGGTCAGTGGGCCATGAGGCGGGGAGCGTGAGTAGGGATCCGGAGAAAGAGCAGAGAATGCTGCTCACCTGCCCCGTCTGCCACAGGGGAAGCTCTGGTTTTAATTTTTTATAAATTGAGGTTCCCAGCAACGTCATGTTTCACTTGAAAAATGGTCTTTATTGGCTTTAAAAAATCTTCAATATGGTGGCAAGATTTTGGAGTGAGAAAAATGGGTTTGGGGCCTGGATCTGGCTTTGGTTAGCTGTGGACTTGACGCACGCTAGGCACATGGCTTAACCTCTTTGAGCTTGTTACCTGTAAAACGGAATAGTGAAGTCCTTGCTAATGAGAAGATTCCAAAGACCCAGTGAGATAGTGTATACGAAGCTCCTAGAACAGGGTTGGGCATGATGCTGTTTGTGATGGAGGAAATAATTCATTTTCAAAAATGTTATGCTCAGAGAGGGAATTACAACCAAGAACTCTAAAGCTTAATGTGGCAAGCTCTTGTGTAACTCTCAGTGTGTGGTGATTCTTCCCAGTCCCTTTCTAATTTCAGGTGCAGAAACAAGGCCTGCAGAGGTCATGTGACTTGCCCAAAGCCTGGCAGATGCTTCTTGCTGAAGTGGAATTCCAACAGAGAAAAAGTCGTGGGTCAGGGTCTCAGTGCTACTAACTTATTTATTTGTTTTTCCTACAAATAGCTACTGAGCCCCTAGATATATGCCAGGAATATCCTAGATGAGAGATTCTTGTCATTGGAGGTCTATGTCAGGGACCGCTTAGCATGACACTCCAAGTCTGTCCCAGTCTGGCCCTTGCCTTTCTTTCTAGGTCTTTTTCAGCCACTGCTTGTTTCTACACTGTGATCTGGAATCAAGAAACTTCTCATTGTTCTTTGGATTCATGAATCATTTTTTTAAACTCGTTTATTTATTTCTTTAGTTTTGGCTGCACCGGGTCTTAGTTGTGGCATATGGGATCTTCCATTGCGAGGATTTCTCTCTGGTTGTGGTGTGCAGGCTCTAGCAGTTGCAACACACGGGCTTAGTTCCCCAGCTGGGAATTGAACCTGTGTCCTCTGCATTGCAAGGCAGATTCGTAAGCACTGGACCACCTGGAAAGTCCCTCACGAGCCCTTTAACTTGCTGTTCCCTCTACTGGAGATGCCCTTGTTCCCCCCCTCCACCTGGAAGACTATTCATTTGTCAAGGCTAATGTCACCTTCTCTGGGATGCCTTTCTCACTCACCTCCAGATACATTTTATTTTATACTATCCGTATAATCAATTTTCATTACATTTTAGCATTTCTGAGTTTTTATATAACTCCCTTAAGTTCAACACAGCTAGTTGTTATCTGAATCAGGATTTGAACTTGGCCCTTTCTGACACCAAACACCCAGAACATAACCACCAGAACACATGTTTCCTTCTGTGGGTTCCCAGAGCACCCCTGCTCTGTCAGGGAACTCATCTCATTTAACTGTATTCACTTGCGTGTGAGATTTCTAGGCAGAAGGACAGCATGGGGGTCATTGTGACTTTTCAGCAAAGAATTGACAGGATGGATGCTCATGAGGTGATACCAAAGGTAATTAGTTTGTTTGGTTCTGGGTTAACCTCTCAGTTTTCATGATATCACTTATTACTCATGACAATCATGACTCTTGATGATTGATCATCACAGTAATAATAGTGATGATTATTATTCTTTGCATTTCATATTTGGGCCAATTGAGGCTTAAAGAGTTGGAATAAATTGTCCAAGTCCCATAGCTAGAAAAGGCAGAGTTGGGATTCAAACTCAAGTCTGGTTTCTTCCAGAGCCTACTGTCTTAACTTCTGTATTATACTGCTGTTCCTGGACATGTTCTGTCACACCCTGGGGTGATACTCGGGTGCAGAGACACGTGCCATACACCTCCTTCCCTCAAGGAACTCACAGTCAAATAGGGAAGACAGACATCCCACCATAAACAGATAATCATCACACATGCTATGATTCAGGGTAGCCCAGAAGGAGGAATGAGTATCAGACAGGGGGAGTGCCAGGCAGATATTTCCTAGAAGAAGGGATACCTGAGCAGGGTTTTGAAGGCTAAATAAGAGTTTTCCAGGAGATAAATGCAGTGAAAGGACACCCTAGGTGGTGAGAGAAGCACATACAAAGGCGAGAGAGAGACAGAGACAGAGATACAGAGAGAAGACACTGAGCGGCTGGGAAATTCCAAGTGTTCTGAAACTTCACCCGGCCTGTCTCTTGTCCCCACAGCAGAGTCTGTAGGAGATGCGGAGAGCTGCAGCTGCAGCAGCTGGTTGCACCTGCCATCCTGGAGTTCTCTTTTCTTCTCACACCTGTCTGTCTAGAAAGGAGCAGGTGGGCCATGAAGCTTTGTGGGATTCTTCTCGGTGCTGGGGCTGAAGGAGAAATGATGGGACAGCCACTCTGGGGATCAGAATCCAGCATCTGCTCCCCACCCTCTCAGTCATGCAGCTTGGCTCCCTGCTGCCTCAGTGGGAGGAAAGGCTGGTGAGGATGTGTGACCAAGACCCTTCTAAACTAGGGTGACCGTGCGGCCCTTGGATGGGATCTGGAGGTGGAGGGTGAGTCTACCAGTTGTCTTCCTGGCAGCAGTAGGAATAACCAAGTCTAGGTGCTGATTCAGAGGCTGGGTGGGTCTTCGCCCAGTTTCCTCAGCTGAAAAATACTGAGGGAGCTCACAGGTCCTGCCTGCCAAGCCCCTGCGCCCACCCTAGCCCAGCCGGCTGTGAGTGGGGAGCCTAGCATGGCAGTGAGGGTGGGGGCTGGTACAATCATGCTTCCTTGGACAGGGGCACTGAAGGCTGGGGGACCCTGGACAGCCAGGGCCTCCAAACCCAGTGGCTCCCCTGACTGTAGGTACCTAGGTTGCTGGTTTTACCTGTGTTTCTCCACGGGACAAAGGCCCTGATATCCAACTTCACCTTTGGGAGGAAGCTTCCCACCCCTGCTCCCCTGGGGGGCTATTCTTGGTCCCTGATCCCCAGTGCAATCTGGGAAGCTGCTTCACTCAGGAAGGCCCCATCTTGCCCCACCATAGTGTTTTCCATCTCGCCTTTGCACTCATGTCCAGATTAAACCCTCAGGTGCCGCTGAATTACACTCAGTTCGGCCACCTCTCCTTGGCTCCAGCTAGTTCTGGTTTGGAATCCAAGTTGCCCTCCAACCCCGCTCAGCCACCTGCACAGCGGGGTCCATTTCCTGGCCTGGTTCTCTTTCTTCCTCAGTTTCCTATGTGTGTGTCTGAGGACACGTGCCAGTCGGTGATCACACCGTCTTGGCTGGCTGGACGTGCTGGGATGTGTGTGTGTCCACAGAGGCTCATGTGCGGTTGTCACTGTGTGCTCGCTGCAGCCTGGAGCTCAGCCCACCATGAACATGAACATATGTAGTGTGGCTGGTGAGGGGCATTTGGATACATGACGTCTGGATACACAGGGGTGTCTGTCTCTACACAAGGACAGATCTCTTAATACATGTGTGTATCTGCATACACATGTGTGTGGTTATCTGAGCGTGCGTCTGTGAGTGTCTGTCCTAGTCTGAGATGGGCCCTCTGTTCACTCTGAAAGAAAAGGGGACAGGAGCCAAGCTCCCTGTCATTCCACAAGGCCCTGGGCTGGCTTGTCACCAAGCGAGTGCAGGTGAGCGGGCTCAGAGCCTCCTGAAATCTCTCGGCCTAACACCCTGGATGTCTCCAGCTGTCCCCTAGTCCCATAGCCTCTGCTTTGAGTACTTTGAGATCATTGGTTGCTCTGGCCCTGCTCCCATCTCTTTCCTTTGGAAAGTGTGTACCTGGAAACGGTCTAACAGTAAGTCTTCCCAGTTCACTCTGGACAGTGGTGCCCACCCTGTCCTCCCCCACTGTGGAGTCACCCACTGTGGCCGTGTTAGGCCTTCTCTCCACTGCTGCCATCCAAGCTCTTCCCTCTGTGGGCCAGCAGGGCCCAAGCACAAGGTCCTGGCCAGGAGCGGCCGTTCCTGGGGCTGAGGAGTGCCAAAGGACTCAGGACAGCGTGGAGGCTGTCCCAAGAGCCCTGGTAGGGTGTGGGTGCCTGTCCCAACCTTCTCTTTTCCAACAAATCTCTGGATGGGCAGGACGAACACTTGTGGGGAAATTACCAATTTAAATAGGAAATGCAGCAATTTGGATGGAACCCCAGGATGGCAGTTTGAGAGCTCATTCTCTGCCCCGTGGGGGTTTGATTACAACCAACTTGGCTGGTAACATGCGGAGAGGGCCAGAGAAATGGTTTCCAAGGAAACTCAGAGCTTTTTAAGCCCTTTCTGGCTCAGGTGGGAGCCCGAGTTAGCAGGAAACCAGAGGTTGTGCTCCACGCCACTGGGCTTCCCGCTCCTTATGAGTCCCTGCCCGAGCTCCAACCTCCCAAACCTGGCCTGCGCTTCGGCTCCTGTCCCCAGCACTCGCTGCCCTCCTTTCTCCCTTTTCTCCCCTAGTCTCCTACTTTAGCTCAACCTTTGTCTGTTTAGACTTAAACATTTGGGAAAGTTGGCAAACTGCGGGGGAAAAAAAAAGCTACAAATGGCTCCTGTTTATACAGGACGTACTATGCTCCAGAAAGGTCATAAGATTTACTCCTATTATTTCCATCTTTACAGAAACCCTACGATGGAGAGCACAGTAAGGCACGGGTGTGTGCCCAGTCATGTCCAACTCTTTGGGGCCTCCCGGACCTGTAGCCCGCCTGTCCATGGAGTTTTCCAGGCAAGAATACTGGAGTGGCTTGCCATTTCCTATTTCAGGGGAATCTTCCCAACCCAGGGATCAAACCTGCCTCTCTTGCTACTCCTGCATTGGCAGGCGGATTCTTTACCGTGGTGCCACCTGGGAAGCTGAGGGAAGCATACTGTGTGTCCATCAAATCCCCTTTCCTTTTTCCTGGAACTACATGTCCCAGCACCTCTTGCTGTCAGGTCAAGTCACATGACTGAGTTCTAGGCAATGGACTGTGGGTAGGAGCGATGTATGCCACCTTCAGGGTGTCCTCTAAAAATACCACAGGCAGTCTTCTCTGTGTGCTTGCACACTCTTTTCCCTTGTGGTCTGCTGAAAACCCAGTGAAGAACACTGAGCCCTGGGGGATGGCTGAGCCACTCGACTGAACTGTTCTGTAATCTGATGTAGCAGAACCCTGGCTCCTGTTCACCTCCACTAGACTGGATCATTAGGTTTATTAAGCCACTGAGGTTTCAAGGACTGGTTATTAAGCGGTTACCTAACTTGACAATAAAAAGCCTGAAAGGGGTATCCGTATCTTTGTTTTTCCAGGTGGGAAACTAACTCAGAGATGCTAAGTAGCTGGCCAAGGTCACAAGCAATTCAGTGGCACATCTGAGATTTGAGCCCAGGTTATAACTTTCCTACTGTACCAGGCTAGCAGGGTAAGTGCCCTGTATAAAAGGTGCATTAGCGTTTGTTTTTTGAGGTGTCATAGAAAGAAAGGCCAGAGAAGGCAATGGCACTCCACTCCAGTACTGTTGCCTGGAAAATCCCATGGATGGAGGAGCCTCATGGGCTACAGTCCATGGGGTCGCTAAGAGTTGGACACGACTGAGTGACTTCACTTTCAATTTTCACTTTCCACTTTCATGCATTGGAGAAGGAAATGGCAACTCACTCCATTGTTCTTGCCTTGAGAATCCCAGGGATGGGGGAGCCTGGTGGGCTGCCATCTATGGGGTCACACAGAGTCGGACATGACTGAAGTGACTTAGCAGCAGCAGCAGAGAGACACACACACAGCAGGATTAGGAGATGGAGAGGGAGGGAGAGGCTGGATGGCAGGTGTGCAGAATGGCACATCAAGGTAGTGTTTCAAGGAAGGGGTGGCCAGTTGTGTCTAATGAGACCCAGCCAGGTGGAGGAGGAAGAGGGTTGAGAACAGGCCATTAAATTTAATGACCTTGGTGACAGTTTCAGCTGAGTGAGGGGGCAGATGCCAGGTTGGAGGGAGCTTGGGGACAAGTTGGTGGTTGGATTGGTGAAGGGAAGAAAAAAATAAGGGATAGTTTTAAGCAGGGGCCAGGCCAAGGGAAGGAATTTTGAGGAGAGTCAGTGGTTAGAAGGAGATTAAAAATAAAAAAAGGGACTCATGACCTACATAATGTGAAGCACCTGAATGCAATGATTTTCCTTTTCTGCTTGGTTCTGGTGAGCACTCCCAGAGTTAAGCTGACAGGTCAGGAGGCAGGGAGGGAGAGGTTCAACACAGTTAGCAGGTCATGCAACATTAACTGGGCTGCAAGGCTGTCCCCTGAGTGGGCAAGCGGGGGCTGGCTGACGTGCGGTGGTCGGAGAACCTGAAATTCTTCAGGCTTGTCTAAGGCTATCTATCTTCTTCATATTAAATTTGAAAAATTTTCTTCATATTCCTTCCAAGTTTTTTTTTTACCTTTATTAAGGTATAATTGACAAAGCTATAATATATTTAACATATACAGTGTGATGATTTGATATAACATACTTTGTGAAAGGATTCCCACAACCCACTTAATGAACGCATCCATCACCTCATGTGTTTACCTTTTTATTTTTGTGAGAATGCTTAAGATCAACTGTCTTAGCAAATTTCAATCATACAGTACAGTATTGCCGGTCCTAGTCTCCATGCTATGTATTAGCTCCTCAGAGTTTATACAGAATAGCAGCCATTTGACTAGTTCCAGGGGTTGATGCTGATAAACCTAGACGGTAAATCTGAGGAAGAAAGCAGTCGTCCCTTGTCTAGCTCTCACCACATCTCCTAGGCCTCTCGCCGGAGCTTGCTACGTCTCTGCAGATGTCCATCCTCTCCCAGCCTTCCTTGCAGCCGTGTATGGACATGTCATTGACAAAAGCACGTGCTCAGCTTCCCACCAGAGCACACTCATGTGTGGAATGTTTGCCCTGAACATTGCCCGTTTCCCCTTTTCTGTGGGCTGGAACTTAGAAATGTGAGTGATGAGCCAGCTGTGGTTATATGGACACAGGCAAGACCCTACACAGCTGAGCAACTGCCAGAAGAAACTTGGGCTCCTCAAGACCTTGTAGAAAACACTAGCTTAGTGTTCTGGACCAGTCTCTCCATCTGGACTGGTGTGTGGGAGAGATGCAGACTTCCACTGTGAGTCTCATGGGTGAAGCAGCCTGGCCTGCACCTGAATTAGCATTCTTCCTTCGCTCTTCTCCATGTCTCCTTCCACGGTGCCCTTCACCATTCAGCAGTTGCCCCATCCCTTCTCTGTCCTTTCCCCTTTTATTTTTTTCTCTCCCTGGTTTGGCCATATTCTTTCAGTCTCTTCCTCACAATCAGAATATCTTTACTTATCCTTATTTCCTCTGTTTTATTCCTTTCTTTTAAAAAGATAGATGGTTTTATAAGATAAAAATTCACATAGCATAAAATTCACCATTGTAATCATTTTAAAGTGTACAGTTTATGATCAATTGATTAAAATTCTTCTTTTAAATTCATAGTATTCCTTCGTTGTCTTTAGAGCCCTTCCAACTGGGGTTCTGTCCTTGACCTTGCTCTTCTTTGCCCTGCACACTCTATGTGCTTTCTTTGGTCAACCTTATCTACTTTCTGAGATTTTATCCCATCTGAAGACATCGGACCTGCATCTCCAGCTTGATCTCTTTCTTGAGCTGCAGACTGATGTCATTTGCCCAATGGGTTCCACTTCTTTAGTGTCCCAAAGGTCACCCTGGGGATGCTACGTTGCACACCTCCGGGGGCTCCAGGTACTGGGTCACCTCAATTCAACGCATCCATATCAGTTAGGAGACTTGCAGGGGTACATAGCAGGAAACTCAACTTAACATGCCTCAAGCAAGAGGGAAATGTATTGGCTCACAGTGGAGGACAGGCTGAGCTTCTGGTTGGCTTGATCCAGTGGTCTGATAAGTTCATTCAAGGTCCAGGTTTTTCTCTTGATTATATTCTTTTCCTAGAATTGTCTTAGCCCAAGCCTCCGAGTTGGAGGAGTGTTATTGGTAGTGATTAGGACTACTTGTTTCCTTCTCATCAAAGAAGAGCTCCTTGCCCAAAACTGTTGAAGAAAGATAGCTTCCTTTGGTCTGACTGAGTCAACTTATGGTCTCAATGCCAATAAAATCACAAGGGGAATGCCGTGTGCTCATTGGCTTAGCCTTATGCTCCATACCAGTCATTGGCAAGGAGGATTATTATGGGATGGGCTTATTATGATTGAGTTATATGATCATGTCCACCCTGGATCTGGAGTGAATTCCCCAGACTGAATTTGTGTGACAGGTGGCAGATGGGTTGTGTAGATGTTGGGCAGTCAATTACAGTGTCAACCCCCATATCAAGAGCTAAACTCATCACATCTACTCATTTACCTCAACCTTGGTCTTCCTTCTGTATTTTCTATTTTATGACTAGTCCCACCATTAACTCACCACTCTAACAAAAGCCAGAGTCCTCAGCCTTCTCAGCTTTCTCTCTGTAGCCCCCACTCAATGATTTATTTAATCACCAAGATCCAGTATTTTTATTGTTTGTGCTCCTGTCTCATATCTACTGTCACCAATCTAACAGCTTTCTAATTGATTTCTTTACTTTAGTCCCAAGACCCTCCACCCTACCCTTGCTGCAGATACCAGAATAAGTTTTTTAAAATGCAAATCTGGTCTTTTTGGTTATCCCCTTTGCTTAAATCTTTCATTGACTTCATATCATTTCTTAGAGAAAATCCAAGCTCTCCCCAGTGGTTGGGGGCTAGGCAGGATTTAGAGAAATATATCTTGGCTATGAAGGGACCACAGCGTGTACTGATACATAGTCTCAGTAGTATCAGTAAACGTCTGTTAAATTAAGCAGAGTGCTCTGTGGTTGCTTGCCTGTGTCTAAGGGCTAGACGAGAGGGTGAGTGACTTAGGCTATGGGCCTGGATGAGAGAGGAAGCAATATGAGGTAGATGGAAGTTTGACAAGGCCCAGAATTTATACTGCATGGTGGGTTGTTCCACTTTTAACTGTAGTCTGGTGCTTATAGAGTTTTGATTTAAAAGTTAGGCAGCTGGGGCTAACTGCAAAATTGTGACCTTGCTTTTTGCCACCGTGAGCCAGCTGCTGAACCCCTAGACTCAGTACCTTCCTCTGCAACAGAGGGAATAAAATTATCCACCTCATAGGTTTGTTGTGAGAATTTGATGAGCTGATGCTCATAAAGCATTTGGAATATAGTAAATGTGTGAGAAATGTTGCTTGTTCTTATTATCCCTTAGTTGAAATCTAATATATGTTAGTAATATTTAAACAGATTAAAAAGTGTTTTATAGTACAAACTTATTGTATAAGTTCAGTTCAGTCACTTAGTCAACTCCGACTCTTTTTGACCCCATGGACTGCAGCACTCCAGGCTTCCCTGTCCATCACCAACTCCCAGAGCTTATTCAACTCATGTCCATCGAATTGGTGATGCCATCCTATCATCTCATTCTCTGTTGTCCCCTTTTACTCCTGCCTTCAATCTTTCCCAGCATCAGGGTCTTTCCAAATGAGTCGGTTCTTCGTATCAGGTGGCCAAAGTATTGGAGCTTCAGCTTCAGCAACAGTGCTTCCAATGAATATTCAGAACTGATTTCCTTTAGGATGGAATGGTTGGATCTCCTTGCAGTCCAAGGGACTCTCAAGAGTCTTCTCCAATACCACAGTTCAAACGCATTGATTCTTTGGTGCTCAGCTTTCTTTTTATAGTTCAGCTCTCACATCCATACCTGACTACTGGAAAAACCATAGCTTTGACTAGATGGGCCTTTGCTGGTAAAGTAATGTTTCTGCTTTTTAATATGCTGTCTAGGTTGGTCATAATTTTTCTTCCAAGGAGCAAGCATCTTTTAATTTCATGGATGTAATTACCATCTGCAGTGATTTTGGAGCCCAAGAAAGTTAAGTCTCTCACTGTTTCCATTGTTTCCCCATCTATTTGCCATGAAGTGATGGGAACAGATGCCATGATCTTAGTTTTCTGGATTTTGAGTTTTAAGCCAACATTTTCACTGTCCTCTCACTTTCTTCAAGAGGCTCTTTAGTTCGTTTTCTGCTATAAGGGTGGTGCCATCTGTCTATCTGAGGTTATTGATATTTCTCCCTGCAATCTTGATTCCAGCTTGTGCTTCATCCAGCAGCATTTCTTGTGATGTACTCTGCATATAAGTTAAATAAGCAAGGTGACAATACACAGCCTTGATGTACTCCTTTCCTAATTTGGAACCAGTCTGTTGTTCCATGTCCAGTTCTAACTGTTGCTTCTCGACTTGCATACAGATTTTTCAGGAAGCAGGTCAAGTGGTCTGGTATTCCCAGCTCTTGAAACATGTTCCACAGTTTGTTGTGACCCACACAGTCAAAGGCTTTGGCATAGTCAATAAAGCAGAAGTAGAATTTTTTTGGAACTTTCTTGCTTTTCAATGATCCACAGATGTTGGCAATTTGATCTCTGGTTCCTCTGCCTTTTCTAAATACAGCTTGAATATCTGGAAGTTCACGGTTCACATACTGTTGAAGCCTGGCTTGGAGAATTTTAAACATTACTTTGCTAGCATGTGAGATGAGTGCAATCGTGCAGTAGTTGGAGCATTCTTTGGCATTGCCTTTCTTAGGGGTTGGAATGAAAATTGACCTTTTCCAGTCCTGTGGCCACTGCTGAGTTTTCCAAATTTGCTGGCATATTGAGTGCAGCACTTTCAGAGTATCATATTTCAGGATTTGAAATAGCTCCACTGGAATTCCATCCCCTCCTCTAGCTTTGTTCCTAGTGACACTTTCTAAGGCCCCCTTGACTTCACATCCAGGATGTCTGGCTCTAGGTGAGTGATCACACCATCGTGATTATCTGGGCCGTGAAGATCTTTTTTGTATAGTTCTTCTGTCTATTATTCCCACCTCTTCTTACTATCTTCTGCTTCTGATAGGTCCCTACCATTTCTATCCTTTATCGAGCCCATCTTTATATGAAATGTTCCCTTGGTACCACTAATTTTCTTGAAGAGATCTCTAGTCTTTCCCACCCTATTTTTCCCCTCTATTTCTCTGCACTGATCACCGAAGAAGGCTTTCTTACCTGTCCTTGCTATTCTTTGGAACTCTGCATTCAAATGGGTGTAGCTTTCCTTTTCTCCTTTGTCTTTAGCTTCTCTTCTTTTTTTTTTTTTGTATAAGGAGATGAATTAATATTTTTTCTCAGATACAAACACAAGTTTTCCTATTGATTGTCTTCAATTTGTTAAAATTTGGGGTGGGACATCTTTAAGTGTGCATTTTTCTATATGACTAATTTAAAGAATTAAAATCCATCAAAATGAAATTAACACCAAATATTTAGGTAGTGAGGCATACTTCAAAGGAACACTGGGTTCCACTGAACATCGTTTAAAAGCTGTGGGTCTAGCCTTGCTCTGTATAATACGGGATCCACTGACCACGTGTGGCTACTGAGTTCTGAAATCCAAGCTGAGACGGACTAAAAGTGTAAAATACACACATGAGACTGCAAAGACTTAGTACAAAAAAAAGATTGTAAAAATCTCATGAGTGAATTTTCTACTGATTACATGTTGAAATAGTATTGGGGATATATTGGGTTAAATAAATATATTATTAATATTAGTTTCACCTGTTTCTTTTTACTTTTTATAATGTGGCTGCTAGAAAATCTAACAATAGACATGGCTCCCATTTATTTTACTGGGGTAGGCTGATCTAAGCTTTCTGTAGCATTCCCCCACTCTGGAAGTCTTGGCCTCTCCATCTGCTTTGCTGTGTTTGACTTGTTTCAAAGATCCCAGCCTCCACCTCTTGCTCTGCACATCTTGTGAGTGACCCTTGGCCAGAGAGCTGCAATTCTACTGTAGGGATTTGTGAGTTCTCATTGCAAACTCCCTTGGTCCATGCTGCCATCTCCTGTGGGTGGAGCCCAGGACTTAAGAGCAGAGCCTGAGGTCCCTGGAGACTTCATTAGGGCCAGTCCCTGTATATGGAACTCAGCAGTCCACACGGCCGAATGGGGGCAGCTGGGTGCTGGGCAAAGCACACTTTCTGTATCCCTGGGGCATGCTGCTGCCCCTGCCGCGCGCTGCCTACCCCCTCCCCCGCCAAGTGTTCATGGATTTCTGCACCAGTGTAATGGCAAGCAATGGCGAGAACACAGGTGTTGAAGTCAGAGGCTCTCATCCTAGCTCCACCTTACTAGCTGTGCTTGTTTCTTGATCTGTTTGTGCCTCAGTTTCCTCTTCTGTGAAATGGGGGTAATACCAGCTTCTGAGAATTATTGGTAGACCTCAATGGGAACATGTATGTAGACTGCCTAGCCAAGTGCCTGGCATATGTGTAGGCACTCAGAGATTTTACTTCTCCCCACCCCATCCCCCATGCTTGAAGGGCAGGGGGCGGGAAGTAGGTTTTGGGAAAGGAGAAAGCAGAGACCAGGCAGAGAGGATTCAGAATAGAAAGATCAAGGCCACAGAGGAAGACGTCCCAGCTGCCCGTTTTTGCCCAGGGCTAGCCCTGCGGGAGAAGACAGGGCTGGGGCTGCTCCGAGCTCCAGGTTAATGAGGGCCCGGCGCCCACTCTGCTGCTGTCATCATTGATTTTTCGTTCCAGGTAGCTTGCAAGCTGCCCCAGGAGTCAATGTCGGAAGGTGAAAACAAATTTCTAAAATTAGCCCAGAATATACTGCAAAAAGAAAAAAAAAACTTTTTGCATGACAAATTGTAATGAAGCAAATGCCAGAGGAAGGGATCATAATGGAGAAGGCAGGGGACAGGCAGCAACCACCCCCCCCACCCCGCCCCCAGCTCACTGCGTCGGCGTGGGAGGAGACTCAGTCCCTGTTTGTAACCATCCCATCTACCCGGCAGTGTGGGTTATCCATCAACACGCAGACGCACACACAGCACATACTCGCGTCTTGTGGGTCACATTAGGCAGCCATTAAACAAGCAAGAAAAGATCGTCCTGCGGCGAGCTGACTTGGGGATGGTGGGACGAAGGGGCACAATTTGTACCCTGTTGGTGGTCCTAGAAATCATTCCATCTTGCCGGAGGGCTCGCAAGGGCCAGGACACCGTTTAGATTTTTGGCTAAGTTACTCTGCTGGGCAGGGTCAGATGTGACTATTTGCACCAGGTTGGGAATCTCGGACGTGACAGTTTTTGGCTCACTCTCTGTGACAGTGTGTCTGAGGCCCATAAACGTTACTATCTGAAACGAGCACTCTTGCTGAAGCCCAGATGCCTGTATGTCTTTCTTTTGCAGTCTTCCCACATCCCCCACTACCGACAAGCTATAAGAAGGAAGGAAATAAACAATGAATTTCAGGAGAATCATTTTGTGCGGGGAGACCGCCTCTTGGGACCCATCGCCCAGGCTGTGGTGTTATATCAAAAAAGCTTCCGGAATGGGTGTGTGAAGGGGGAGATCATTTATCCTGGCTCTTGCAACTCAGACATGATATAAATGAGTTGAAGAAAAACCCAGTGGATCTCCATTCTCAGCAGACTCTGGGATGTTCTAAGACCACTTAGCTCTGAGTTAGAAGGTTCTTGGTCTGTTGTCTGCTAGCTGTGGGATTGGGATATTGTTACAGAGCACAGCAGCTGGAAGAACTCGTTTATGGTCCCAAATGTGCCAGAGGAACTAGTCATTGGTTGGGCAAAGACATCCAACAGTCTCCTTTTGCAAAGTAGAATCCAGGGAAATAACCAAGAAGGAAAACAAACGAACACTCATGTTTGTAGCTGTGTACATTGTAAATGTAAAATATTGTAAACAACCAAATGTACAACTTCTGGGCATGGTGGCATCACGGGGTGCTATGTGGGGTCTCAGAGTAAAACAACTAGAGCAGGATGTGATGACCTGAAAGGAGTGCAGAATGACCTGTCCACTGGGACCGCAGCTGGGTTAAATGAGGACATGCACACTGGAAGAAATGAGTCATGATGAAAATAATCAGGACTTTATAGACACTGATTATAAATCTCACAGGACCATAGACATAGTTCTGGAAGGGCCCTTAGTGGTAATCTGGTCTCACACTTCATCTCACTAATTGATTAATTCAATAGATAATGGTTTTTGAGCAGCTATTGTAATCCAGGTATGTGCTAAGGACCTGGGGAAATGATGTTGAATTAACGCTCAAATCCTGAGCCTCATAGCCTTCAAAGTGGAGGGCATAACCCCTTCTACACTGCTCTAACAATCTGTGGCCACCTAATATTCATGGGAGACCTGCCCCATCGCTGGCTAGGGGCTGAAAGCTGCCTCTCTTGTTGCTTCCCTATTAAAGCTGGCACTACCCTCTGGATTCACACTGAAGAGGCCTCTTCCTCCTATAGACTAACTCATGTTTTCAAGATTGGAGAGCAGATTTCAAAGCTCCAGTCCCAGGGTGCTTGCTTTGGTCACACCCGGGCGAAAAGATCTGCTCAGAGCTGCCTTCCCCTGTCCTGGAACCGTGGGTGGCCTCTCTGTGCTGGTTTGCTCTCCAGGCCCACTGTCATGGCTTCCCCTTACCAAGGGAGGTTTTCCCCAAGGTATGGCAGACTCTTTGGCTGGTCTAACAGGGGCTGGCACCCACGGAGTTGTGGATCTTTTAGGCTTAATTCTTGATGAGAAGGAGCTGAGATTGAGTCCCCTAGAGATGCACTGGATGAGGTGGGAGGATGACTTATTTAAAAAAAAATTTAAATTTATTTATTTATGACTGAGCTAGGTCTTCACAGTCGCTTGGACTTTTCTCTAGTTGTGGCAAATGGGGGGCTACTCCCTAGTTGATGCGAATGGGCTTCTCATTGCTGGGGCTTCTCTTATTGCAGAGCACAGGCTCTAGGACACATGGGCTTCAGTAGCTGTGGCTCACAGGCTTAGTTGCAGCATGTGGGATCTTCCTGGATCAGGGATTAAACCCGTGTCTCTTGCGCTGGCAGGCGGATTCTTATCTACTGAGCCACCAGTGAAGCCCAGATGACTAATTTTCTGACATTACCCCATGCTGACATTCCCAGTCCCTGCCACCTCAACCCAGTCTCCAGTTCTTTGATCTCCCCAAAATTGAGAGGTAAACTTTCTTCACCCTCTGTGAGGAAGGGTTAATCCTGGAGCCTGGGGTTCTTAAATTCAGTCCCAGTGGCTCCAACATTTAGTCCCAGTGGTGCCTTCCCAATTTCTCCCAAGCAGGCCAGGGACCCTTGGTCGGTTAGAACCCCTGGCGGCCAGCCCTGACATTGAGGATTCCCAGGGTGGGTCTGGGGTTGATGCCTTCTGCTCAGCAGTATTTGCATTACTTGCAGGGAAGTTGTCTGCCTCCTTTTCCTTGCCTAATGTATCCCGTTAATCCTGGGGCTGCTGTTCAGTAACTGTGTGACCTTGGGCAAGTTCTTTGGCCTCTCTGAATGTTGTCTGTAAACAAGTAGAGAAAACACTGGTACCTGTCTCATAGGGAGTACTATTGAAAGGGTTAGTTACTCAGTCATGTCTGATTCTTTGCAATCCTGTGGACTGTAGTCCTCCAGCTCCTCTGTCCTGAAATTCTTCAGGAAAGAATATGGGAGCAGGTAGCTATTCCCTTCCTGACCCAGGTATCAAACCCCAGTCTCCTGCATTGCAGGCAGACTCTTTATTGTCTGAGCCACCAGGGAAGCTCACTGGAACTACTAAATGAGACAACCAATTAAAATAGCTCAGCACACTTCCAGGCACACTGCAAGAACCCGGAACGTTTGCTCTCACTGTTTATCACGAAGTTGTCCTTTGTGAAAGGGAGGTACCTGGAACTGGTCCCAAGACCCCCAGCTTGATGGTGGCAAAGAACAATGGGACTTCTTTCTCCAACATTTTAGACCCTAGATTGCACATGTCTGAGGATTGCATTAGCCTTTTAAAACCTTCAAAAGTTTACACTTACTGAGACCTCCCCCTATACACAAGTCACCCCAATCTACCCAGAAACTGCCAGGCTCACCTTTGGTGTTATCTTTCCACAGCTCTTTTTCCCTCCAATCTTTAAAAAATTGGCTCAAACTGCACACATTACTTTGTAACCTGCTATTTTTCATTTAATATTTCACTATGTCATTTAGTGATCAATACAAAGAAATAGAGGAAAATAATAGAATGGGAAAGACTAGAGATCTTGTCAAGAAAATTAGAGATACCAAGTGAACATTTCATGCAAAGATGGGCACAATAAAGGACAGAAATGGTATAGACTAACAGAAGCAGAAGATATTAAGAACTGGCAAGAATACACAGAACTATACAAAAAAGATCTTCATGACCCAGATAACCATGATGGTGTGATCACTCACCTAGAGCCAGACATCCTGGAATGCAAAGTCAAGTGGACCTTAGGAAGCATCACTAGGAACAAAGCTAGTGGAGGTGATGGAATTCCAGTTGAGCTGTTTCAAATCCTAAAAGATGATGCTGTGAAAGTGCTGTACTCAATATGCCAGCAAATTTGGAAAACTCAGCAGTGGCCACGGGACTGGAAAAGGTCAGTTTTCATTCCAATCCCAAAGAAAGGCAATGCCAAAGAATGCTCAAATACCACACTCATCTCACAATCTAGCAAGTAATGCTCAAAATTCTCCAAGCCAGGCTTCAACAGTATGTGAACCGTGAACTTCCAGATGTTCAAGCTGGTTTTAGAAAAGGCAGAGGAACCGGAGGTCAAATTGCCAACATCTGTTGGATCATGGAAAAAGCAAGAGAGTTCCAGAAAAACATCTACTTCTGCTTAATTGACTACACCAAAGCCTTTGACTGTGTGGATCACAACAAACTGTGGAAAATTCTTCAAGAGATGGGAATACCAAACCACTTCACTTGCTTCCTGAGAAATCTGTATGCAAGTCAAGAAGCAACAGTTAGAACTGGACATGGAACAACAGACTGGTTCCAAATTGAAAAAGGAGTATGTCAAGGCTGTATATTGTCACCCTGCTTATTTAATTTATATGCAGAGTGCATGATGAGAAACACTGGGCTGGATGAATCACAAGCAGGAATCAAGATTGCTGCAGGAAATATCAATAACCTCAGATATGCAGATGACACCACCCTTAAGGCAGAAAGTGAAGAACTAAAGAGCCTCTTGATGAAAGTGAAAGAGGAGAGTGAAAAAGTTGGCTTAAAACAACATTCAGAAAACTAAGATCATGGCATCTGGTCCCATCAGTTCATGGTAGATAGATGGAGAAGCAATGGAAACAGGGAGAGACTTTACTTTCTTGGGCTCCAAAATCACTGCAGATGGTGATTGCGGCCATGAAATTAAAAGAAGCTTGCTCCTTGGAAGAAAAGCTATGAGCAACATAAACAGCATATTAAAAAGCAGAGACATTACTTTGCCCACAAATGTCTGTTTGTCTAGGCAAAGCTATGGTTTTTCCAGTAGTCATGTATGGATGTGAGAGTTGAATAAAGAAAGCTGAGTGCTGAAGAATTGACACTTTTGAACTGTGGTGTTGAAGACTCTTGAGAGTCCCTTGGACTGCAAGGAGAGCCAACCAGTCCATCCTAAAGCAAATCAGTCCTGAATATTCATTGGAAGCACTGATGCTGAAGTGAAACTCCAATACGTTGGCCACCTGATGGGAAGAATTGACTCGTTGGAAAAGACCCTGATGCTGGGAAAGACTGAAGGTGGGAGGAGAAGGGGAAGACAGAGGATGAGATGGTTGGATGGCATCACTGACTCAATGGACATGAGTTTGAGAAAGCTCTGGGAGTTGGTGATGGACAGGAGACCTGGTGTGCTGCAGTCCATGGGGTCACAAAGAGTCGGACATGACTGAGCGACTGAACTGATGTCATTTAGTGTATTTGTATGCCATTATTATTATTAATGGGTGTATCATTGTCAGTTGTACAGAGGAACCATAATTACTGGACCATGATTGTTTCCAATGTTGTACCATAGTAACCGATGAGGTGATGAACATTCTGGATTATTCTCTTAGTGCCACAACCATGTTGACCGTGTTGACTAAAGCTCCAAGTTCTATTAAAACCTGCCACTGTTCAGTCCCATTTCTGTGCTATCCACTTCAATCCTGTCCTTGAGCAGTTATTGTCTTGAAGCCAAGTTCAGGACCTGACATTTATCTCTGTTTTATTTTGTCTTATTAGATTCAGCCCATCAGTCCAGACTGTCTAGAGCCATCTGGATCCTGTTGATTTTTTTGCAATCTGCCTTTTTTCCTTTTTTTTTTTAAAAAATCAGCTACAAATTTGGTGAACAGGCCTGTTATGCTTTCAACTCAGTCATTAGTAAAAACGTTGTTCAGGTCAAAGTTAGGGACAGAACTCTGTGGCTGCCCACCAGAGACTTTCCTCCAGGTTTGAGCAGCACTCATGGGGCTCAGCAAGTTACAAATTTTCCTTAATTAAACCAGCTGTCAACTCACATCCTCCTGTAAGTTTATAATAAAGTTCACAAAACAAAGTTGGACCAGATGGTCTCAACATCCAGGCTCAGTCAAGGGGAACCATCCCTGGAAGCAGAAGCCAGATTCTGGTTGGAGAAATTGGGTTCCTCTTGTTTCCATCTTAACTGGGACACTTGGCCACCTGGTCTACTACCACTTCTGGTGACCCAGGCTGAGGGCTCCCCAGGATTACTGTCTCCCCCATCACTCAGAGAAGGCCCTGGGGAATGGCTGACAATACCAGCTGAGTCCGAGTAGGAGTGGTGTCTGATATTGAAGGAGCCCAGTTGGGGAGTAGCATCTCTGTGGAGCTCCAGCCCTCACTCCACGCACTGTACTGAGTGAGAGACACCAGGGGTGTGAGAAACCACGAGCCCCCAGCTTTTACCATCTGCAGGAACAACCAGTCTCTGAAAGAGTAATTTAGGGCCTGGCAGAAAGCACAGACTCCAGGTTAGGTATGTGTCTGCTAGTGACTGTGGACACGTCCCTTCCTTTCCTCTGAGTTTTGGGTCCTTGTCTGTTAAATGGGGATAAACACTATTTACCTTATACGGTGGGGCTTCCCTGGTGGCTCAGCAGTAAAGACTTTGCCTGTAATGTAGGAGATGTAAGAGACGGGGGTTCGATCCCTGGGTTGGGAAGATCCCCTGGAGGAGGGCGTGGCAGCCTCCAGTTTTCTTGCCCGGAGAATCCCATGGACAGCGGAGCCTGGCAGGCTACAGTCCATAGGCTCACAAAGAGCTGGACCTGACTGAAGAGAATGAGTGTGCACGCACGCACGCATGTACACACGCACGCGTAGGGTCTGCCATGTGAATGTAACCAGAGAAAGAAACAGCATGCGTGGTGCGTGGAGGCAGCCTGGTGGCGCATGGGCTAGATTTGGCCAGCTGATGTGTTTTGTTTGGCCTCATGGCATTTAAAAAATCTCTGAGTCAGTTTCCAAAACTCAGGGGGTTTTGCTTACAACTCTGGATCCTAGCTTCTCTTGAAAAATTGGAAGGTCTGGCAAGGTGGTCCCCAGCAATCTGGTAGACCCTAGTGACTGCTCCCCCTGGAGAGCCGCCTTTTCTGCATGCCATGACGTCCTCCACTCAGACACATATGCCTGAGCACTTTTGCCCAGCCAGCTCGAGCTGCTATCCTGGCAGGCCTGAGTCCTGGCAGCAACGGAGCGCTCACCCTAGTGGCCTGTGGAAAAGCGCTGGCTCAGGAATCAAACTGCTTAACCTGCGTGTGACCTCTCAGTGGCTCAAGTCCCTCTTGCATCAAACTGGCATAATAATGACGGCTACAAAGATCGCGTCCGTCGTGCTTCTTGGTGCCTCATGGAGTGGTGCAGTCTGAGTGGCCACCCTTGCTATCTTCAGCTGGGGTGCTCGTGGAAACTGGTGGGAGGGAAAGTGAAAGTTGCTTTGTGACCCCATGGACTATACAGTCCATGGAATTCCCTAGGCCAGAATACTGGAGTGGGGAGCCTTTCCCTTCTCCAGGGGATCTTCCCAACCCAGAGATCAAATCCAGCTCTCCCACATTGCAGGTGGATTCTTTTACCAGCTGAGCCATAAGACAAGTCCAAGAATACTGGAGTGGGTAGCCTATCCCTTCTGCAGCAGATCTTCCTGACTCAGGAATCGAACCAGGGTCTCCTGCATTGCAGGTGGATTTGTTACCAAGTGAGCTACCAGGGAAGCTCAGTGGGAAGGGGGGAGTCCCAAAGTTCAGGGAAGCAGCAAGCCCAGCAGTCATCGTAATTACAGAAACCTCTGGAACCCATCCCGAGCAGAAAGGATGCCCTCAGGTAGACATAGACACAAAGCAGCGGAAGATGCCATCTGCTGCCGAGACAGCCTGTAGCAGTAGCCCGGTCCCTAGGCTACGGTGCCCTTCAGTCTCCTAGCTCCGCTTCTCTCCGAGGGTCCCCATGAGACCCATCACGTCTTTTTTCCACATCGGCCTCCTCCTCTCCTCAGTGTGTTAGTGGCTTGTATGTGTGGATTTTCTGAAGTCAGAACCACTCACTGTGAACCTCAGAGGGGCAAGGACTTCTCAGAAAAGGGAGCAGTCTCATCAAGCCACAGGTAGTGAGCAGCTGGGAAATCAGAACTTTAAAATTTTCATCCTAAAAAAACTTGCCGGAGCTACATACAGGATCGCCCAGTGCAGTGCTTCTGCGGGATAGCGAGTGGACTTAATCATCCTTCTGCTTGTCCAGAAGTGATTTGAAAGTGCTGGGCTAGTAAGCAGCAGGCTTCTGCTTGCAAAGTTTCAGCCCAGAACTCTGGCCTGTTGTACCAGTTTATACCGACTCACTGCTGGCTGTGTGTATCAGCAGATTTCAAAGCTACCTTCCATCTCTGCACCTTGCTAGAGACCGGCCTCCTCCGGGAGGCAATGTTTAATGAACCCCACTGGGCATGGATGTTAGAGACACTAGGATTTGATGCCTTCTTGTCATGCAAGCCTTTCCTACTTTCTTGAAGCCACCAACTCTACACCCCTTAATTCATTCTCTTTCCCGCCTTCAGAGGGTGAAGACCCTCTCAACATTTCTCTGTCAATTTACCCAGCACCTTCTTTTTCCTTCCTGCCTCCCGGTTCAACAGTTCAAACAGCATCAGTGTGCACCTAGTGTGTGCCTGAACTGTGGATGGCAAAGCCCAGATGACGAGGTGTCCCTTCTCCTCTTCAAGTGTATCACCCCTCCCCACCTCCTCCTGCTGGGCCAGCTGCACCCCAGGCTCTAGATTGGTGAACTTTGGCCCAGGGCCAAAGCCAGCTCACCATCTGTTTTTGTAAATAAAGTTTTATTGGAACGCAGCCACATATTTGTTTATGCATTGTCTTTGCATTACAATGGCATTTTGGTAGTTGTGACAGAGGCTGTATGGCTTGCAAAGCTGAAAATATTTACTCTCTGGACTTTTACAGAAAAAAGCCTGTATCTCCCTGGTTTAATCCGGTGTCTTCCTGCTTCCCCCTCCCCCCAGGAACTCATGTTGTGTGTGATCCCTTTGTCTTCCGTGCCTTCAGTCTCTTCCTTTCCTGGAGGAGCTTCTCTTGGGTCCAGGCTGTCTGTATCTTATAAAACCTCCCTCTCTGTTCAGTGCCAGAGCAGCGGTCTACCCTTGCTACCTCCACGTGTCAATCTTTTCAGGCACTGATGCACCTTCTCTGGATGGAGCCTGGGAGCTGGGGGAGGGGCCTGCCGGGACCCCCCTCCCCCACCTCCCACCCATCTTGTTTCCAGTCCTGCTAAGGCTCACCAAGTATGTGGGGAGCCGGGAAAAAAGCAGGATCTCATAGAGGAAAGCACATAGGCTGGGGTATCAGATGAGCCTGGGGACCCTGCCACTTGCTGGATGGTGACCTCAGGTTGGTCCCTTCATCTCAGGCACCCTCTCTGTTTTCTCATCTCCATAGTGGGGTGAGACGACCTACGTCTGGATCACTGAGATGATGGAGGGTGCTCTGCCCCCTTTCTCAGTCTCCTGGGGGGAGCCTGTCCTCCTTCCATTCCTTTCCTTTCCCTCTCATTCCTACTGGCTGGGGGTGAGGCCGGGCAGAATGCCGCAGCACGCGGAGATGGAGGGGGTAGTGGCCCATGGCCCGGCCTTGCTGTGGACTCCAGATTTCCTTCATCTGCCCTCCCCAGGCTGGTCCTTTCTCTCCCTCACACGGGGCTGTAAGTGAGCGTGCCCAGCCGACGGCAGGCTGCAGAAGGCAGCAGCCACGAGGCTGAGGAACTGTCAGAGGCACAGGTGCTGGGGCCTGGCAGAAGAGGCCAGGCCCGTTGCTATGGAGAGAAATGTTATGCCGCTAACTTGTTTGACTGGCGGCCTTGAGAAATACCCATGTCCCTCCAGAGCCTCGAAGCCATCCATCACTCCAGAAAGGCTCCTTTCATGATGAGCGTTATCTATTTGGCTAATAAAACCGCAATCACAATCCCTTACATACAGACAGGCCTTCCCTTTTCACACATTTTATGGAGCCCTCTTTAGTTTATAAGGATCCTGAGGCTTCATTCTGTTCAGCTCTGACTCTGCCACTGAGACAGGCATTTTGGGCACATGCTGGTTGCCGGGTACAGACAATGAGAGATGAACCCGCGTGGCCCTTGCCTCGCAGGCGCTCCTCATTGCAAGAAGAGAAGGAAGGGAAGGAGAAGGTTCTGAGTACAGAGCGGGTGGAAGTGGCCTTGGAGGGGTGGAGGGACACCCTCGTTCGAGAGTGGGAGGGAGAGATAGAGAAGAATGAAATTACAGGGTAGCATGAAGGGAGTTAAAGACAATTCCACATCTGCTCCGACCCGGGCACTGGTCCAGGCATTTGGCATACATCGATTCATTTGTCATGACAACAGAATTCTTTGGTTGCAAGTGACAAAATCACAATGCAAACTGGTTTAGACAAAGAGATGTTTATTGGCTCAGGTGTCCAAACACAGGATGGTCTGTGTTGACCAGGCATCTGGAGTCTCATTTTCATGCTCCCAGCCTCCCCATCATGTCTCTCTGTGGAAATTATATATATATATATATATACATATATATATATTTTTTTGCTTTTGTCCTTGGTTATAGTTTGAAATATCCCAGGGAAGAACTCTGATAGGTCAGATCAAGTCATGTAACTAGCTTCTGACATTCACTGTGGCCAAGGTGTGGGTCATGTCAGAAGGTGGCTGGCACCTCCCATTCTGCCAAATGTTAGAACTGAGATGTGAAGCTGGGCCTAGTTGTTTCTCAGAGGAATAATGATGGTGGTTTTGGTAGCAAAGAACTGGCTCAGATGGCATCTTAGTGTTTTTTCTTTTTTTCTGTTATTCATTTGACAAAATTTGATGAACACCAGGCATTGTTTTGGGCTTCCCAGTTGGCATTAGTGGTAAAGGACTCTCCTGCCCATGCAGGTTAGATGTAAGAGACGTGGGTTTGATAGACGTGGGCTGGGAAGATCCCCTGGAGGAGGACACAGCAACCCATCTCAGTATTCTTGCCTGGAGAATCCCATGGACAGAGGAGCCTTGCAGGCTGCAGTCCATGGGTTGCACAGAGTCGGGCACGACTGAAGCGACTTTACAGCAGCCAGCAGGCAGGGAGGCAGGCATTGTTTCACTGCTGCAGGTGACTCTGACCAAGACACCATCCCTGCTTTCCCAGAGCTCACAATTTTGTGAGAGAGGCAGGCAATAAACAAGTTAACAAAGATATAATTTCAGGCAGTAAGTGATGAGCAAAACTAAGAAAAATGAAGAGATCAGAAAGACCGGGCTAGTTTCTTTGGTGCTGTCGGGGAAGGACTCTCTGAGAACTGCCTGTGGGGGAGGAGCCATGACAAGATCTTGCAGAGGGAACAGCACGTGCAAAGGCCCTGGTGTGGGAAGGAACTTGGTGTTCCAGGAGTAACCGGAAGGCCAAGGGGCTGGAGGAGCTCAGCCAGGGAGAGAGGGGGCAGCAGGTGGAGTCAGAGTGGACAGGGCCAGGTCATGGAGGGCCACCTTTGCTGGCTGAAAATAGGGAAAAGCCCATGTAGCAATGAAGACAGGACAACCAAAAATAAACAAATAAAATTATTTAAAAAATCAAACCTTTGAGAAAAGGAAGAGGAGATTTGAATGCAGAGGGACACCGGGCATCAGGTGCCTGGGGGGACGACTGTGTGAAGAGGCAGCAAGGTGGCGGCCTCTGCAAGTCAAGCAGAGAGGCCTCAGAGGAGACCAACTCTGCCAGCCCCTTGCTCTTGGACTTTCAGGGACCCAATTGGGAGAATGTATTTCTGTTGTTTAAGCTGCTCAGTCTGTGATCTTTTTATGGGAGCCATAGCAGACTAAGGGCTTCCCAGGTAGAGCTAGCGGTAAAGAACCCCCTTGAAAATTCAGGAGACGTAAGAGATGTGGGTTCCATCCTTGGGTCGAGAAGATCCCCTGGAGGTGGGCATGGCAACCCACTCCAGTATTCTTGCCTGGAGAATCCCATGGTCAGAGGAACCTGGCGGGCTACAGTCCATTGAGTCACAAACAGTAAGACATGACGGAAGTGACTTAGCACGCGTAGCAGACTAATGCAGTCATGAATCAGAAAGCCTTCCCTTTGGTCTCTCGTAATCTAACTTGGCATTTAAGAACCTTGACCAAGCATGTTTCTATCCTCGCCTCTCTCCCTCCCCTGGTGCCTCTCACTCAGGATTCCAGGCACTCTGCCTTAAGCTTCTTTTTTGTTCTCCCTCAGAGTTCTGTTTCTTTATATTCTTCCTCCAGATAACTCCTTATTCTTCAGGTTTCAGTCAAATGCACCCTCGTTAGGAAAGCTTTCTGTGACCCTCACACTCCACTCACCACCACTACTCCCCTACCTGGATCAATCCATCTTTGATATGTGGTCCTAGGTGGGTTCCTTGGGGAGGAGATCTTTAAAAAAATTTTTTTAAATTTTTTTTTAAATTGAAGCAAAAAGTTGATTTACAATATCATGTTAGTTTCAGGTGTATAGCACAATTATTATATAACATATGATTCTTTTTCAGAGTCTTTTCTCCTGTAGATTATTAAGAAGTATTGAGTCTAGTTCCCTTCTCTATATAGTAGGGGAAGCATATATTGAGACAGAATTGTGTGCAAGAATTACTGAGGAGTACCCATAGGATCAATGCCCAAGCAGGGGGTGGTGTAGGCAGGAGGAATGGGCAGGTGGAGGAGTTGAACTTTTTAAAAATTTTATTTGTTTTTGGCTGTGCTGGGTCTTTGTTGCTGCCAGGGATCTCCTCTGGTTGCAGGGATGGGGGCTACTCTCTATTTGCAGTGCGTGGGTTTCTCACTGAGGTGGCTTCCCTTGTTGCAGAGCACAGGCTCTGTGGTGTGTGGGCTCAGTAGCCATGCTTCTCAGGCTTCAGTATTTGTGGTTCCTGGGCTCTGGAGCACATGCTCGAGTTGTGGCACGTGGGCTTAGTTGCTTCTCAGCATGTGGCATCTTCCTGGATCAGGGATCGAATCCAGGTCTCCTGCATTGGCAGGCAGACTCTTTACCACTTTCTTCATAGCTCAGATGGTAAAGAATCTGCCTGCAATGCAGAAGACCTGGGTTCAATCCCTGGGTCGGGAAGATTCCCTGGAATGGCAACCCACTCCAGTATTCTTGCCTGGAGAGTCTCCACGGACAGAGGAACCTGGCTGGCTACAGTCCATGGGGTCTCAAAGAGTCAGACACAACTGAGGGACTAACCCTACTACTACTACTACCAGGGAAGCCCCCAGAAATTGAATTTTGATTCATAACAAGGTCAAGTCGATATCAGGAGGAGTGATGGAGAGGGATGGTTCTCCAGAGTTTCACCTTGAGGCAATAAGGCTGGAAGCAACAGACACTGGAGATGGGGTGCCCCCAGGATAGGAGCATGATCTTTGTCAATGTGGCTCTTAAAGGCTAACAGCAATTCCTGGGGGACTCCAGTGGGAGCAGTAGGCGTACAACAATCCTGGCAGCTGGGGGGTTAAGCGTCTTGGCCCTGAAGAGGAGTGGGCACGCACCACAGCGCTCTTACCTTTTCTTCGTGGCACTTGGCAGTTGCAAGTTGATATTTGTACGCTTATTTTATTAATCTTTGTTCCCCGCTAGATTTAGAACAGAGAGGAGTTCCTTGCCAATAAAACTGATGTTCCATTGGGCATAGAGGAAAGTGATGTGACGGATTCACATACGGATGGAGGAGAATTAATATCAGCAGAAGGAAGAGCAGAAATGTCAGGAAAATCTAGGAGGAAAGTCTTGTGTGGCTGGAAAGATTTGGTTTTTATTGCAGGAAAAAAAGAGAACGGAGTGCGAGAGGAATGTTAGTTTACTTGCGGCCTGCTATCTGACAGGCACTTTCCTATGTAATCCTTATAATAACCCTGGGACTCAGGATTGTTGCAGCTTGAAAAGGGCTGATGAGTGGTCGGGCGTCTCTAAGAGGAAGGCTGGGTGGCTGGCTGCTAAGAGGCCTCTGAGCCTGGCATCAGCTTTGTGAGTTTATCACAGAATGAATATGGCCAGCTCCTGGCTCCTTGGGCTCCCTTTTCTCTGCTCCAGGCTGGGCGTGCTTCCTCTGCTCACACACTCTCCTACCAGCTGACTTAGCGCGGTTTCTGTTCACTCCATTCCCACCCCCCTCCGTCTCGCCTCCCTGTGACCACACTCGGGCTGCCGTGATCGGCGTTTGGGGTCTTCCCAGACTCTGCAACCACAGCCTCACGCCACCTCTTCAGTTCACGCCAACAGATGGCGTATCTCATCCTTCTGCGGGCATCTCACTGACCTGACTCTCCGAGGGCTTTTGTTTCCAGGTCCCACACCACTCTCAGGTGCTGCTGACAGGTGTTATTTCTGCTTTGGAGATGGGAGGCTGAAGCTGAGAGAGGCTAAGCCACTGGATCAGGGTCATCTGGTCAGTAGAGACAATACTTGATGCCAGGTCTCCTTCTGACTCCCATGGCTGGGAATGAAGGGATGGATAAAGGGAGGGAGGGCCATGGCTCAGAGTGGCATGATCTCAGGTTCTTTTTGAGAGTTTTGGGCAGATGTGTTTTGTGGGCTTGTTCTTAGAGTCTTTTAGAACCTGGTGGGAACAATGGAGCCAGTTCAGCCAAGACACTGGAAGCTTTGAGCCATATCCACATTCTGCCAGAGAGGAGCCTCTGCTCCAGGTATCCCTCATAGCTGAGCCTACTGTGGTGGCCCCAGCATGAAGCTGACTAGCATTGCTGCCTGGGGTTGGGGAGGTTGAGTCTGGCGGATGAGAGGGACTGAAATCCAGCTCATGCACCACTCACCAGTCTTTACAGCCTGGTTTGGGACTGCCGTAGTCTGGAGGAAGGAGCACCTTCTCCCTACCACATGGGGCATCATTTTGTAATTCGGCATGGGGAGTCTTTCTTAGAATTTATATGACGGTTCCCTAGAGCTTTTTAGCTGTGACTGTCCCATGCTCCTCTGTACATGTCAGCTAATTTTCTGAGGTGAAAGTCCATACTAAGGTACTGGACCAACCCCTTATAGAGCCAACAGAAGCTATTTGGGCGTCTTTACTGAGGCAGGGGAGCGCAGCACGGAAGCTCAGAAGTCAGCAGAGAGGGTCATGCCTGGCAGAGCGTGGGCCTTGCAGGCTCGACTTGTGCCCCTGGCTTCCTTCAAAGCCCTCTAGGCAACCAGCGCAAGGTCAAACACTTCCGTGCGGCAAGTCCCTGCAGGGGGATTTGTTCCGGGAAGAGAATTACATTTCAATTTGATTTGATGCAATGAGAATGACACCAAATTGATCAGCTGGTAAAACACCACTTGATGGGCAGGTCTGCTCTTTCCAAGTCAATAGGAACCACAGAAAAATTAGTCTTGCTTTTTCAGACAGAACTGAAAGTTTTACCCATTTCCTTTGCCTTTTAAAAAGGGCTCAGATTCCCCGAAGGTGGAAAACATTTTCCTGATAGCTCTGTTGACCAGGGCAAAGAAATGAACCACCTCACACCCAAGGAAGACAGTACCTGTTCTGTGTAAGTATTATTTTTTGTGAAGTAATCACTTTGCAGCAGATCTTGTATGGTCTTGAGAGATTGTGCTGATTCTTTGGGCTTCAGTTCTGCCATCTGTAAAATGGGCATATAGCCTTCTTTGGTCCACCTCTGGGTGACTCTCTTTGGTGTATAATATGAACAATAATTATGGCACCATAATGACGTTATCCCAACACCCACAATCACTAACATTACTTTTGAGCAGCTGCTACTTATTAAGTACTATCAAAAGCTTCCTGTGTATTTTATGACATGTTCCTTGTAACAATTCCATCAGGTAGGCATAGTCAGTTCTGCTATAGTACTTATTTTGAAAATGTGAATTTGTTTTAATGCCTTTGACCTATTAGGGAAGGACTTGAGGATGATGTTCACTTGGCATTTGCTTATGAGATGATGTTGGGTGTGAGACACGCTAGGTGAACACATCACTGCAGCCAGCTGAACTGAGCCACATGGGGTAAACAAAATTCACACATGTGCACACCTCAAATGTCTACCAGCTTCCCCCAGTTCACAGCATCACGTGTGTTTGTTACCAAAATCGGGTCTAATTGCTTACCACTCTAAAGTCCATACTCAGGGGGCTCATGCTGGTAGAAACAGAAAGGTTACTTTAATTAGAAAGCCAGCAATCTGAGGAGAAGGTGGACTTGAGTCCGTAAATCAACTCCAAAGTTCTTTCTCCATACAAGATCTGCTGCAAAGTGATTACTTAACAAAAAATAATACTTACACAAAACAGGTACTGTCTTCCTTGGGTGTGAGGTGGTTAATTTCTGCTCAACCATAAAGTTTTTAGAGGGAAAAAGAGAAGTAAACTCCGTCATGAGATAGGGGGTCAGATTCATTGCCATCTCCTACTATGTGCTGGCTTGTCGACTCCTTGCGATCATTCTTTAGGTGCTATCTCGTTTACATGGTTTGCTCAAGAGATTACTGAAGCAGCAGCTGGGGAAGAGATCTGGTCATCTGTTAATTATTCTTCATTTTTATTTCTTTGATCTAAGGAAACAACTACAGCAAAACAACAGGTTAGGCAGTGTATTGTGTGATCAAAGGATTTGTAGCGTGTGCTTGGGCTGGAGATGAGTAGAACATGGGGTGCTTGGTTTAAGGTTAGTTACAGTATAGCTTTGCTAAAGTGACAAGACAGAAGGAGCCTCCTGCAGAGAGCCTTTTCCCCTGAAAGAATTCTTCCCTGCCAGAAGCTGCTGCTTATCTGTTATGAGCTGTGTGCCTGGTGCTAGAACATTCCTTCACATTTCTGATGACTCTCCTCTTAACCATTTCATAGTAACCCCCAAACTGTAATCTGTTTGACACTCACTTCCATAAGCACACCAAAGGTCTTTTTTCAAGGTGAAGTGCCAGTTTTTTGTAATATTTCTGTATGTCTTAACCACTTAACATGTGTGAAACTAGGCTAACGTTTTTATTAGGTTGCTTTTTTAAAAAATGTGTCACTGATAAAGCTTTTGAATGTTGTGTCTTAACTCCATTGTTCCCATTGGCTCCATGGGTTTTACAACCTATATTGATTCATTTTAAATTTAAAAAATTGTGATTAAAATATACATAACATGAAATTTACCATCTTAATGATTTTAAATGGTGCATTCCCACTGCTGTGCTACCACCACTACCATCCATCCACAAAATTCTTTTCATCTTGCAGACTGAAACTCTGTACTCTTTAAATACTGGTTTTCTGTTCCTCCACTCCTCCCAGCTCTTGGAGATCATCATTCTACTTTCTGTCTCTGAGTTTGATTACTCTAGTTATCTCATAGGAGCTTCAGTTCAGTTCAGTCACTCAGTTGTGTCCGACTCTTTGCGACCCCATGAATCGCAGCACGCCAGGCCTTCCTGTCCATCACCAACTCCCGGAGTTCACTCAGACTCACGTCCATCAAGTCCATGATGCCATCCAGCCATCTCATCCTCAGTCGTCCCCTTCTCCTCCTGCCCCCAATCCCTCCCAGCATCAGGGTCTTTTCCAATGAGTCAACTCTTCACATGAGGTGGCCGAAGTACTGGAGCTTCAGCTTTAGCATCATTCCTTCCAAAGAAATCCCAGGGTTGATCTCCTTCAGAATGGACTGGTTGGATCTCCTTGCAGTCCAAGGGACTCTCAAGAGTCTTCTCCAACACCACAGTTCAAAAGCATCAATTTTCTTCCAAGGAGTAAGCGCCTTTTAATTTCATGGCTGCAGTCACCATCTGCAGTGATTTTGGAGCCCAAAAAGATAAAGTCTGACACTGTTTCTACTGTTTCCCCATCTATTTCCCATGAAGTGATGGGGCCAGATGCCATGATCTTTGTTTTCTGAATGTTGAGCTTTAAGCCAACTTTTTCACTCTCCACTTTCTCTTTCATCAGGAGGCTTTTTAGCTCCTCTTCACTTTCTGCCATAAGAGTGGTGTCATCTGCATATCTGAGATTATTGATATTTCTCCCAGCAATCTTGATTCCAGCTTGTGTTTCTTCCAGTCCAGTGTTTCTCATGATGTACTCTGCATAGACGTTAAATAAGCATTCTACTTTCTGTCTCGGAGTTTGATTACTCTAGTTATCTCATAGGAGCTTAGTTCAGTTCAGTTGCTCAGTCATGTCCTACTCTTTGCAACCCCATGAACTGCAGCACACCAGGCTTTCCTGTCCATCACTAACTCCCAGAGCTTACTCAAACTCATGTCCATTGAGTTGGTGATGCCATCCAGCCGTCTCATCCTCTGCCATCCCCTTTTCCTCCAGCCTTCAATCTTTCCTAGCATCAGGGTCTTTTCAAATGAGTCAGTTCTTTGCATCAGGTGGCCAAAGCATTGGGATTTCAGCTTCAGCATCAGTCCTTCCAATGAATATTCAGGGCTGATTTCCTTTAAGATGGACAGGTTGGATCTTCTTGCAGTCCAAGGGACTCCCAAGAGTCTTCTCCAACACCACAGCTCAAAAGCATCTATTCCTTGGTGCTCAGTTTTCTTTACAGGAGTGTGATCATGTAATATTTCATGACCGGCTTATTTCATTTAGCATAATGGGCTCAGTGTTCATCCACTGTGTATGACACATGTGTCACAGTTTCTTTCTAAAGGCTAAATGGTATTCCTTTGTCTGTATGTGCACGCATACTAAGTCACTTCAGTCATGTCCAACTCTTCACAACTCCATGGCTGTAGCCTTCCAGGCTCCTCTGTACATGGAATTCTCTAGGCAAGAATACTGGAGTGGGCATCTGGCTAGCCCCTCTTTTGTATCTATATACTACATTTTGTTTATCCATGGTCTGGAGTGTTTTCAAATACCTACAACCAATTCTCCCATTCTTTGGACACCAGCTGAGTATCAAATAGTTCAGTTCAGTTCTTAAGCCTCTGCCCCACAAGCCTACCCCAGCTTCAGACATCAGTCACAAGTCCCAGGCTTCCCATACTTTTGACTGACTGGCTATAAATTGGAGTTTCCCATGACCCCCTTTTAAGGTTCAGTGATTTGCTAGATGGCTCACATAACTCAGGAAGTAACTTTACTCACCCTTACTGGATTATTATAAAGAATTAACTCAGAATAGCCAAATGAAGAGGTGGCGGGTATAGGGAGTGGGGGCATGGAGCTTCCTTGCCTTCTCCAGGCACATCACATTCCCAAATCTTCAATGTGTCCAACAACCTGGAAGCTCAAAGGTCCAAACCTCTAATCACTTGGTCTTTCTGGTGATCAGCTCCATCCTGAGGCTCTCTAGGGGGTCCTAACCTAAGTCACTTCATTCGTATAAACTCAGGTATGATTGAAAGGGACTTACTATAAATAATGAAAGATGTTCCTATCACTCAGGTAATTCCAAGGGTTTTAGGAGCTCTGTGCCAGGAACCAGGGACAAGGACCAAGTTTATTTTTATTATACCACGCATAGTATCAACATGGTGGTGCTTATGAAGGATGCATGTTACCTTACAGCAGAACTGACTGTACTATTGTTTCTCCATTTTGCACGTGAAGAAGCTGAGGTACAGGGAGGGTAGGTGACTTGCCCAGAGAAAGTGAAAGTGTTAGCCACTCAATTGTCATGTCTGACTCTTTGTGACCCCATGGACTCTAGCCTTCCGGGTTCCTCTGTCCATGGGATTTTCCAGGCAAGAATATTAGAGCGAGTTGCCATTTCTTTCTCCAGGGGATCTTCCCAGGTATCAAACCTGGGTCTCTTGCACTGCAGGCAGATTCTTAATCAGGCCTGTGATTCGACTTCCCCAACCTTCTAGCTATAAATGGGAGATCCAGGACTTAAACCCAAACTTGACCAATTCCACAACTTTTGCCTCAAATGCTGTGCTACCCTACTTGCTTTTTTTCTCTTTTTCCAAGATATCATCACCAATCCAGACGATGATGACTGTGAGTCAGTCTGGTTATTAATTTCCTGTTGTTAATAGAAGCTTAGTGTCTGAAATATCTGTTGCACCATCTGGAATTTTTAATAAAAACTTGAGGAATTTCCAGGGGTTTTTGTGCATTGCATATGTGTAATAGCAAGGGAAAAATTGCTATTTTAAACCCAAAATGCCTACAGCTACTTTTACGCTCCAGGTAGGGGTAAGAATGGTGCCTGGCAGAAGGAAGGCTGCTTTTTTGTTTAAGAAAATACTAAAAATAAGCCTTTTTGATTATGTAACAGAAGACTTCCTACTCCCACCTCACATAGTCTGGAAGGTAGAGGCTCTATCAAGGATTAAATTGCTCTACAAAAGAAACTAATAGGAATCAGAGAACTGTCCACTGGCAGCACACGAAGAAGGGAGATTTGCAAGTCTCAAGGAAAAGAGGAAATTAAAGAAAGTTCATGGCAGGGAAATGAAGTGTTCCCTATCAGGCTAGGCTTCCCGGGTGGTTCGGCGGCAAAGAACCCACCTGCGGTGCAGGAGGTGCAGGAGGCGCAGGTTGGATCCCTGGGTTGGAAAGAGCCCCTGGAAGGGGAAATGGCAGCCCACTCCAGTGTTCCTGCCTGGAGAATCCCATGCGCAGAAGAGCCTGGTGGGCTACAGCCCATGGAGTTTTAGAGTCAGACATGACTGAGCACTCAGCAGCAGCAGCAACCAGGGCTGCAGGTCTCAGCCCCAGAAGAATGATGACTGATGAGAAATTCCCTGTGTTGGGTTGACTGAGGAACTCTGAGATCATGACTATCCAATTTTAAGTGTTTCCAGGTGTGTACTAGTTTGAAATTCCCCTCAGTAAAATCAGCTACATGCAGTAGGCTCTGTGCAGTAATGGCCTGTGATCTGAAGGTGGAGGATCTGGGTTCCTGAGAGAGAAAAGTGGCGGGTAACAGGTCAGCAGGGAGAGGAAGTCTGAGGTGGGAGTGACACAGACAGAGTAAAGGGACAAAGTAGGTAATCAGTTAATCCAACTAAGGGATTGTAAAGTTAAAAAAAAAAATGTACAGGAGAATCCTGGTAAGTTAATGGTCACGCAAGAAAGCAGGGTTGCTTAACCACAGAACCAAGCAGGCTTGCTTAACAACAAAACCATGCAGCCAAAGCATGAAATATGCCCCAAACAATAAAACAATGGTGGCATGAGACCCACACGCTGCCCAGCAAGCTCAGTAGGTTATGATTCTTAGGACGTGCTCTTCTGGGCACACTAAAAACAAAAATATAGAGAAAGGACACTTAGGCTGCTTTCAAATCCTGGACAGTGTAAATAATGCTGCATTGAACATTGGGGTGCATGTCTATTTTTGAATTATGGTTTTCTCTGGTTATATTCGTAGGAGTGGAATTGTTGGATCATATGGTAGTTCTAGACTTCCCAGGTGGTAAAGAACCTGGCTGCCATGCAGGAGACATAATAGATGTGGTGTTTGATCCCTGGGTTGGGAAGCGTCCCTGGAGGAAGGCATGGCAACCCACTCCAGTATTCTTGCCTGGAGAATCCCATAGATAGAAGAGCCTGATGGGCTACAGTCCATAGGGTTGCAAAGAATTGAACATGATTGAAGTGACTTAGCATGTGCTCATGGTACTTCTATTTTTAGTTTTTTAAGAAGCCTTCATACTGTTCTGCATAGTGACTGTACCAATTTACATTCCTACCAACAGTGTAGGAGGATTCCGCTTTCTTCACACCCTCTCCAGCATTTGTTCTTTGTAGATTTCTTGATGATGGTCATTCTGACTGATGTGAGGTAATATATCTCATTATAGTTTTGATGTGCATTTCTCTGACAATTAGTGATGCTGAGCATCTTTTCATGTGCTTTTTGGCCACTGTATTTCTTCTTTGGAGAAATGTCTATTTAGATCTTCTGCCCGTTTTTTGATTGAGTTGTTTGTTTTGCTTTGATATCCAGCTTCATGAGTTGTTTGCATATTTTGGAGATTAATCTCTTGTCAGTTGCTCCACTTGCAACAGAGCAATGGATAAAGAAGATGTGGTACAAATACACATTGGAATACTATTCAGCCATAAAAAAAGAACAGAAAAATGCCATTTGCAGCAACATGGATAGACCCAGAGATTGTCATGCTGAGTGAAATGAGTCAGACGGAGAAAGACAAATATCATATGACATCACCTATGTATGGAATCTAAAATAGGGTACAGATGAACTTATTTGCAAAGCCGAAGTAGAGCACAGATGTAGAGAACAAACTTGTGGCTACCGGGGGATGAGTAGGAGAGGGATAAATTGGGAGACTGGGATTGACGTGTACACACTGTATGCTCAGTCCCATGTCCGACTCCTTGTGACCCCATGGACTATCGCCCGCCAGGCTCCTCTGTCCATGGGGACTCTCCAGGCAAGAATACTGGAGTGGGTTGCCATGCCCTCCTCCAGGGGATCTTCCCAACCCAGGGATCGAACCCAGGTCTCTGTCATTGCAGGTGGATTCCTTACTGTCTGAGCCACCAGGGAAGCTCAAGAATACTGGAGTGGGTAGCTTATCCCTTCTCCAGAAAACTTCTGACCCAGAACTCTGACCGGGGTCTCCTGCATTGCAGGTGGATTCTTTACCAGCTGAGTTACCCGGGAATCCCATATACACACTACTATATATAAAATAGATAGCTAATAAGAACCTACTGTATATCACAGGGAACTCTACTCCATACTCTAATTTCCTATATGGGAAAATAATCTGAAAAAGGAATATATATATATATATATATATAACTGATTCACTTTGCTGTACACCTGAAACTAACCACAACTTTTAAATCAACTGTACACCAATAAAAATAAAAAAAAAATAAGGAAAGGATGACATTATGCTGAAACCTGAAATGGTTTACCATTTTTAGTATGTGTTACTCACTTTTTGCTTATTTGCTTTGTGCTGTGACAGTCCCAGCTTGACCACATCAGTTCAGTTCAGTTCAGTCGCGCAGTCGTGTCTGACTCTTTGCGACCCCGTGAATCGCAGTATGCCAGGCCTCCCTGTCCATCACCAACTCCCGGAGTTCACTCAGACTCACGTCCATTGAGTCTGTGATGCCATCCAGCCATCTCATCCTCGGTCGTCCCTTTCTCCTCCTGCCCCCAATCCCTCCCAACATCAGGGTCTTTTCCAATGAGTCAACTCTTCGCATAAGGTGCCCAAAGTACTGGAGCTTCAGTTTTAGCATCATTCCTTCCAAAGAAATCCCAGGGTTGTCTCCTTCAGAATGGACTGGTTGGATCTCCTTGCAGTCCAAGGGACTCTCAAGAGTCTTCTCCAACACCACAGTTCAAAAGCATCAATTCTTCTGTGCTCAGCCTTCTTCACAGTCCAACTCTCACATCCATACATGACCACAGGAAAAACCATAGCCTTGACTAGACGGACCACATAGGGACAAAGAAAACTCTGCTGTCTGATGTAGAGGAGAAACTGGTGATGGAAGCTAGACATCTACTTAACAATAAGGAATAAGGTGGTCCTCCCCCCACTCTCCACTTTTCCTCTGATTATAAAACTGTAGCCCACTAAGTTCTTGAGGTACAGCTTGCTCTTGCCTACCAGCTTGTAAGGCTCAAAAGCATCCTATTCTAGTAAGTCACTTCTTACCTATCACTTTGCCTCATGCTGAATTCTTTCTGTACTAAGACATAAAGAACTGGAGCTCCTGAGAGCCCCTGAGATGCACTTCTGTGTTTCAGGAGAGGGTTGAGAACTGGGATGAGAGCAGGAGTTGGGAGCCAGAAGTGACCAGGAGAGAGGACACACCCTTGAAAACGGTAGGAAATATTGGGAAGAAGCCTGTTATTCCCGTAGATAGCTGGGATGGAGAATGAGGTTATTTCTGTGGATAGTAGAGGAGAATGCTTCAGAAGAATCAGACATTACCTTCTGGGGAGCTGATACCAGGGGTGGTCCTGTATTCTTTTCTGCCTGGACTTCTTCACCTTAAAGATGTGAACTTTATAATAACCAATGAAGCTGCTAGCACTTAAGTTCTGTTTTGCATATCTTCAGAGTTCCCATTACATAGGTAGGTGTACTCCTCAAAGTTGTTCTCATAGATTTGAAAAGTTAGACCATTTCCCCACATGGCAGTAAAGTGATGTGGGGAAGGGACTGCTTTGTCTAAAGTACCCAAACTCATCATCTGGGCTTGTGACTTGTTTGGATGACTTCACTTTTTTCGAGTGCTTAATATGTGCCCTGTCCTCCATGCATACTAACTCTTTAAATCTCAAAACAGCCCCATGAGGTTTGTTGTTCAGTCACACAGTCGTGTCCAGTTCTCTGCGACCCCATGGACTGCAGCACGCTAGGCTTCCTTGTGCCTCACTATTTCTTGGAGCTTGCTCAAACTCATGTCCATTGAGTGATGATGCCATCCAACCATCTCATCCACTGTCACATCTTCACCTCCTGCCCTCAATCTTTCCCAGCATCAGAGCTTTTTCCAATGAGTTGGCTCTTCGCATCAGATGGCCACAGTATCGGAGCTTCAGCTTCAGCATCAGTCCCATGAGGTTGGCCTTGTCCAGTTTTTATGCAGGAGGAAGGAGAGGCTTATAAAAGCCCAAAGTCATGCATCTAGGAAGTGGCAGGACCGGAATGTGAACCAAGATTCACTTTTCTCTCAAACCTTTGCTTGGCTTATGATCACAATATCCTTTATCCTTAGAAAAGACACCGTCCCACTTTTGTCCTTAGAAAAGACTACTGGGTTCTTAGAGCCATCTGTTGGCCTAGAAATTTCCTCTGTAAGGCCAGGAATTCTTACACTTGAGTTGCATCAGAGTCACTAGGAAGATCTCTCCAAGCAGATTGCTGGGTTTCACCACCAGAGTCTCTGGGTGGAGTCTGAGAATTTGCATATCTAACAAGTTCTCAGGTGACCAGAGTAGCTTCTCTGAGGACTAGAGTTGAGAATCACCATGCTGGGGTGATCTTTTAGTTTGCCAGGTAACCTGGGCATTGTCCCCAGGTCCCATGGTTGCGCTCTGCTGTACTCCTGAAGCCAAGGATCCAGGCTGTATAGGACTTGATTTGTCCTCCTTTCAGATTGGGTTCTGGATGGCTGTTCTGTCATCTTGTCCAGTTCCCTAGCCCTGTTAGGACCTGGCTTGGTCTGTTTTCAGGGTTTTCCCTTCTTCCTTGTAGGAGCATCCACAACTTCCGTGGATTGGGCTACATACCAACACTTCTGAGACCTGCTGGGTTGGAGGGGAAGGGAAGCAGAGCCTGGAAACTAAAAGGAGGGACCCTCTTCTCCCTCCCTCTGAGAGCTGGCATAGAGCTTGGGGGGCTTGTGGGGTTGTGCTGACTTAGGGATTCAGATGGCCTCTGCATCAGTTCAGTGGCTCCTCCCCTTCCCCTGCCTTGCACAGACATCTTTCATCTGGGAGACAGACAGATTGGAATTCTAAGCAGAAAGAAAAACATCTTAATATATCAAGTGTCTTTTGGTAGTAGTTTAAAGGGCCCAAGAGACAGACTGTCAAATGCAGTCCCTGGGTACCCAGACCAATATACCTCCACTCCTGATGTCTGTCTCTTATCTCTACAGCTGGAAGGAGAGCAGAGTCATGTGATATGTGAGTGTGTGCCTATGTGCACAAGTGGGGAGAGCTACCTTTGATAAAGGAGGAATTTAAGGATCAGGCATAGAGGGCCTGCCTGTTGTAAAGCTCTGTGGAGTAGGGGTGAGGGCAGGCTCACAGGGCTCTGGGGCTGGAGGCACTGTCACAACAACCTCATGAGGTGGGGACTGTCACTGTCCTCTGCTTTACAGAATCAGAAGCACAGAGAAGTCACTTGCTTGCAGTCACTCAGTGGGTAAGGGGCAAGGATGAGATCTGGACAGACGTGTCACCAAAAAAAGGTATATGGATGGCAAATAAGCACATGGAAAGATGCTCAACATTATTAGTTATCAGGGAAATGCAAATTAAAACCACAATGAGACACTACCGCATACCCACGAGAATGGCTAATCTGAAAAATACCTGACCATATCAACTGTCTACAGAGACATGGAGTCACTGGGACTCTCAAACGTTGCTGGTGAAAAGTAGAATGGGGCAACCACTTTGGAAAACTATTTGGCAGTTTCTTAAAAAGTTAAATGTACACCTATCATTGGACCTGCTATTCCTCTCCTAGATACTTATCTAAGAGCAAAGAGCATATCCACGTACAGTCTTGGCCGTGAATGTTCTCAGAAGCTACACTTGTAAGCCCCAAACTGGAAGCAACCTAAGTGTCAGTCAACAGGTGAATTGATAACAGTGACAAACACATACAATGGAATAACACTAGACAGTAAAAAGGAAGTGGAAAAGATGGCAGAGAGCTGAAGAATTGATGCTTTTGAACTGGAGCGCTGGAGAAGACTCTGGAGCGCTCCTTGGAAAACAAGGAGATCAAATCAGTCAATCTTAAAGGAAATCAACTCTGAATACTCTTTGGAAGGACTGATGCTGAAGCTGAAGCTCCAATACTTTGGCCATCTGATGTGAACAGCCAACTCACTGCAAAAGACCTTGATACTGGAAAAGATTGAAGGCAGAAGGAGAAGAGGGCGACAGAAGATGAGATGGTTGGATGGCATCACCGATTCAATAGACAGGAACTTGGGCAAACTCCAGGAGATGGTGAGGGACAGGGAAGCCTGGTGTGCTGCAGTCCATGGGGTCACAAAGAGTCAGACACAACTTGGCAACTGAACAACAACAAGGACTGAATTATTGATATTGTAACGGTGTGAATATGTCTCTAAATGATAATGCTTAATGAAAGAAGCCAGACATAAGAGAATGCATTCTATTTATATAAAATTCAGGAAAATGCAAGCTAATCTATAGTGACAGGAAATGGATCAGTGGTTGCCTGGTTGGGGATATAGGGAATGAGGAGGGCCTGGAGAGGGGATCAGAAAGGACACAAAGAAATATTTAGGGGGATGGAGATGTTCATTATCCTAATTGTGGTGATGATTTTAAGGGTGTATACATATGTCCAAACTTATCAAATGTGTATTTTAAACATGTACAGTTGATTGTATTAATATATCAATTATGCCTCAAAAAGGCTGTTAATTAAAGAAACAAAACAAAACAAGGCAAAGACTTTCCAGGCAGTCCAGTGAGCAAGACCCTGCTCTTCACTGCAGGAGGTGAAGATTCCTGGTCGGGACACTGCTGTGTGGCACAGCCGAAACAAGCGAGCAAACAACCCAGGCTGAAGTCTGTCCAGAGCTGCTGCACCTTTGATGCTGTGCCTCAGAGATCAGGCTGGCTATCCTGGGAACAACAGCAACCTGTTCTGTGGTCATCACTTTACGTGGCTTAATCCTCCCATTTGTCAGTCCTCTTCAGGCAGGACCTATCTGATGATGCTCATTTAATGGATGTGGAGAAGTTAATGACATACTCAAGGTCACACGGGTGGGACACGAGAGGGAGGCAGACGCATACTCTTCACCTCCTCAAGAAGGGAGACAAAGGGGGTGGCAAGCCCAGCGGCCTCCACAGCCTTTTGTCAGGGCCCAACAGCAGGCCAGCCAGCCCGGTAGACTTCTCCTTTGAAGGAGTTCAATCAGACCTCTAAATGTCCTTCCAGTTTTTGGTATCCAATGAGTCTATGAAATGAAAAACAAAAAGCAAAAAAGCTTCCATCGCTTACAGGGCCAGTCACTGCATGGACTCTTTTGTCTGTCTCCTATTTACTTACTTGTTTTTGGCTGCACTGAATCTTCACTGCTGTTCATGGGTGGTCTCTAGTTACCGTGAGTGAAGAAGGCTGCAGTGCATGGGGCTTCTCGTTGTGATGGCTTCTCTTGTTGTGGGGCATGGACTCTAGGGCACTTGGGCTTCAGCAATTGTGGTACATTTAAAAAATTTGTGATAAAATACCCTAACAGAATTTAAGTTATGAGAAAGTGAAGAGGAGCTAAAAAGCCTCTTGTTGAAAGTGAAAGAGGAGAGTGAAAAAGTTGGCTTAAAGCTCAACATTCAGAAAACGAAGATCATGGCATCTTGTCCCATCACTTCATGGGAAATAGATGGGGAAACAGTGGAAACAGTGTCAGACTTTATTTTTTGGGCTCCAAAATCACTGCAGATGGTGACTGCAGCCATGAAATTAAACGACGCTTACTCCTTGGAAGAAAAGTTATGACCAACCTAGATAGTATATTCAAAAGCAGAGACATTACTTTGCCGACTAAGGTCTGTCTAGTCAAGGCTATGGTTTTTCCTGTGGTCATGTATGGATGTGAGAGTTGGACTGTGAAGAAGGCTGAGCGCAGAAGAATTGATGCTTTTGAACTGTGGTGTTGGAGAAGACTCTTGAGAGTCCCTTGGACTGCAAGGAGATCCAACCAGTCCATTCTGAAGGAGATCAACCCTGGGATTTCTTTGGAAGGAATGATGCTAAATTGAGTCTGAGTGAACTCTGGGAGTTGGTGATGGACAGGGAGGCCTGGCGTGCTGCGATTCATGGGGTCGCCAAGAGTCGGACACGACTGAACGACTGAACTGAACTGAACTGAACATATGCACATGTTAAGTTACACTTAAAGAGGATTTAACAGAATTTAAATCCTCTTTAAGTGTACAATTCGTGTCCTTGAGTACATTCACAAAGTTGTACAACCATCACCGCTGTATAGTTCCAGAACTTTTTAATCATCCCAAACAGAAACTCTGTCTCCCTTCAACACTAGCTCCTTATCCTCCCCTTGCCCCACTCTCAGCTTTTCTCTTGGGAAAGTAACTGCTATTCTACTTCCTGCCTGTATGGATTTGCCTGTTCTTGGTACCACATATAAGTGTTGTGGTTTTAGTCGCTAAGTTGTGTCCAACTCTTTTGTGACCCTGTGGCCTGTAGCCCACCAGGCTTCTCTGTCCTTGAGATCTCCCAGGCAAGAATACTGGAGCGGGTTGCCACTTCCTTCTCCAGGGGAATCTTCCCAACCCAGGAATTGAAGCCAGGTCTCCTGCATGGCAGGAGGATTCTTTACAGGCTGAGCCACCTGGGAAGCCCACCACATACAAGTGGAATCATGCCCAGCATGTACAAGCGGAATACCCAAGTGGGATCTTTAACCTTTCTTGAACTCCCACTCTTTGGTGGCAGGAGTGGGAGGAGACGGAACTTTGGACACTGTGCTATATAGGTAGTGAAGTCTACTGTTTTCAGAGCAGACGATGGGATGGGGAATATCCTCTGCTGGGACAGGTCCAGGGCCTCTCCCTGAGATGGACTTGGCTTCTGCTCCTGGCCAACAACTGTGTAGATACACATGGCTATTTATGTGTATGTTTTTGGTCTGGATCTCATGCTTCCAAAATATATTCAGCAGGTGCCTCAGGAGTTCTGCAAATGATTGATTTGGATGTCATTTAACTCCCTGGTGGCTTGGATGGTGAAGAATCTGCCTGAAATGTGTGAGACCCTGGTTTGATCATTGGGTCAAGAAGACCCCCGCTGGAGAAGGGCATGGCAACCCACTCCAGGATTCTTGCCTGGAGAATTCCATGGACAGAGGAGCCTGGTGGGCTACAGTCCACAGGGTTGCAAACAGTCGGACATGACTGAGTTACTAACACTTTTACTTTTCTTTTGATTATTTAAAAATGGCTTAAGCATACCCATTCAAATGTATTGCAAATAAACACACCGATTGGGCAGATTGTGTAGCTCTTAGAATGGAAGGGGTCTTGATATCTTTATTTAATTAAGGAGAATCCTACATTACAAGGAAGCTTATGGGAGATGTCTATTATTGCAATAACTTCTCTGTGTGATTAGAGGTTTCCTATAAAGCATGGACATTTATTGGCCATTGAGGTAGATGAATGCAGCAAAAGGTATTTCACAAAGATGGCTACAATAGCATCTCCCATCCTACCTGTTCTTGTTATAATGTAAATGTTATGGATTGAATCGTGCCCCCTCCAAATTCATATATTGAAGTCCTATCTCCCAGCACCTCAGAATGTGACCTTATTTGGAAATGAAGTCATTGCAGATGTAATTAGTTAAAATGAGGTCAGGCTGGAGTACAGTGGGTGCCTTATCCAATGTGACTGGTGTCCTTATAAAAGGAGAAATTTGGATGCAGGTGGAGAACACTGTGTGGAGCCGAAGGCAGAGATCCAGGTGATGCTTCTACAAGCTGAGAAATGCCAAAGATTGTGAGAAAACCGCCACATGTTAGGAGAGAGGCATGGGACAGAGTCTCCTTTTCAGTGCTCAGAAAGGCACCGGCCCCACCGACCTCTTGATTTCGGACTTCCGGCCTCCAGAACTGTGAAATTGTTAGGGGAAGCACACTGATTGAAAGTGCTCACCCTGGCCAGGCACCATAGTAACCATTTGCATGAGTTGTTTTATGACAGGAGAGCCTGATAAGGAATACGGAGCTAATAAGCCACCACCAACATGAAGAATCTGGGAAAAGTCGAAAGGAGACACTGTGTGTCCATCCACTTCCCAGAATCCCTCTCGCTAGCATCCATCTTGGCTGAGCGATGTGCGGACCACCAGGAAAGACTCTGAGTTAGAATGATTGGCCGAAGACCACTCGGAAACTAATCTCATCACCTTAAAACTCAACATTGCAAGTCACGTGGCAGAGCAGTTCTCCTGGGTTCCCTTACCCACTGCTCTCCATCCGGGTGCCCTTTCCCAGTAAAGTCTCTTGCTTTGTCAGCACATGTGTCTTTTTGGACAATTCATTTCCAAGTGTTAGACAAGAGCCCAGTTTCGGGCCCTGGAAGGGGTCCGCCTTCCTGCGACAAAACGATACATTTCTGTTGTTTGAGTCACTGGGGCTTGGCATTTTGTTATGGCAGCCCTAGCAAGCTAACACACAACCTGCACACTGCTCTCATTTAGAAATGAGGTCTATGTCCCCTCCCTTGAAAATGGATTGCTTTTTTGATTATTTAGACAAGTAGCATTCAACAGAAGCGATGCCCTATGACTTCTGAGGCTAGAGCATAAAAAGTGATAAAGTTTCTGTCTGGCTTATTGGAGCTTTTGAAGCTTTCAGTCATCATGCGATCCATCTGGGTCCCCAGTCTGGGTGGGTGTCCAGGCGGTGTTGAGGAGGCAAGTGGATCACTCTAGATGTGGGTGGAACTTGTAGGAGCAAGGAAGTGTCTTGGGGCTGGTGGCAACACGGGGGACTCTAAAACGCAAGAATGGGCTCTTGCCCTTTGAAATCTTCTTTGGGTTGACCTTAAAGCTCAACATTCAGAAAATGAAGATCATGGCATCCGGTCCCATCACTTCATGGGAAATAGATGGGGAAACAGTGGAAACAGTGTCAGACTTTATTTTTTGGGGCTCCAAGATCACTGCAGATGGTGATTGCAGCCATGAAATTAAAAGACGCTTACTCCTTGGAAGAAAAGTTATGACCAACCTAGATAGTATATTCAAAAGCAGAGACATTACTTTGTCGACTAAGGTCCATCTAGTCAAGGCTATGGTTTTTCCAGTGGTCATGAATGGATGTGAGAGTTGGACTGTGAAGAAGGTTGAGTGCCTAAGAATTGATGCTTTTGAACTGTGGTGTTGGAGAAGACTCTTGAGAGTCCCTTGGACTGCAAGGAGATCCAACCAGTCCATTCTGAAGGAGATCAGCCCTGGGATTTCTTTGGAAGGAATGATGCTAAACTGAAGCTCCAGTACTTTGGCCACCTCATGCGAAGAGTTGACTCATTGGAAAAGACCCTGATGCTGGGAGGGATTGGGGGCAGGAGGAGAAGGGGACGACCGAGGATGAGATGGCTGGATGGCATCACTGACTCGATGGACATGAGTGTGAGTTAACTCTGGGCGTTGGACAGGGAGGCCTGGCGTGCTGCGATTCATGGGGCCGCAAAGAGTCGGACACGACTGAGCGACTGAACTGAACTGAACAAATTAACTAGACACAACACCACGTCCAGATACAAAGTCTAGAAAAGTACCCATGGTGTGGTGACTGGTTCTCTCTTCCCACTAGGAAATCATACCTGATTTCCTAAAGGACAATCCAAACTGAAGAGGGTTAGGGAATGGGAGGCCCCTTCTCATAGGGAGGCATATTCTGAGAGCCATCCCCAGGCTGTGTCCCTGAGCAGCTTCTCTTTCCCTCTACAGTTGCCCCTTTAGCAGTACCTTCATTGAATTGTCATCACTTGCCCTCAGGATAGTTTTTTATTGAGTCCCCTACTCTGTGCCAACCACTTTCTCTGCATTCTCTCATTCAATCCTTGCAATGACTCTGCAAAAGGCCTTTATTGTCCTTTTACTCTATCATTCACATCTCAGGAGAGATCAATTAACCAAATTAATCCTATAAGGAAGTCTCAGTAGCACCATGAACATTTTCAGGCAAAAGAATAGTCTTTAACTACCTCAGAGGAAGGCCAGTCCCTTTAAGGAAGAAATAACTGCCACCAGAGTTTAAGGGGATTGTAAAATATTGAAATCTGCTATGCTCTGGAATGGAAATTTCTTTCAATGTAGATTAGGCCTTGATTCAAGGGAATGGCCGGAGACTGGTACCTGTGGTTCCCTTGGCAACCACCTTCTGATTGGAAGGAACCAGAGTGTGGAGATGGGAATCACTGAGAACGCCTATGTGACTCACCCATAAGTAGGCAGAAAACAGTTAAAAAGCAGCCACCAGTGAAGCTATGGGGCGGGTGGGGTGGGTG
>SJXQ01002423.1:79186-112406 GCA_006408695.1 Aepyceros melampus | reverse complement strand
GGAAACAGCATTCTTTTTCTTTTCATCAGCTTGTCAAGGTCTTGGGAGGGACTACTGATTTCAGGGAAATAGCAGGGAATGGCTGACTTCTGAGAACACAGTCGCTAAGAAAGTTGTTCTCTTTCCATTGAAAGCATAGAAGTCTTCCAAGTTGTCTCTTTTTGCAGCACAAAGAGTGAAGGAGTCAGACAAAGGTACCCCCAAGAGTTTTCAGACAGCTGCACAGATGTCAGCACAGAATTCTGAGCAGAGGCACAGCCCTGGCATTTACATGAACTCCTTTCAGTGGCAAGGAGAACGAAAGGAGAGAGAGCTACAGAAACACCAGGAGTGAAGACTTCATCTGGAAGTCCAACCTTTGATCAAGTGTTGGTAGAGAGCCTGAGATCTGCATCAGCCCCGATCTGAAGCTGTCCAGTCCGAATAATAGGGATCAGCATGAAAGCTTATATGATGCATTCTTGGCACCAAGCTCCTTTCTAAGGGCTTTAATCTGCATAACAATCATACAAGATGAATTCATTGTTAGCCCCTTTCATAAGTGGAGAAATCGAGGCACAGAGGAAATTGGACCATGGGGACAAAGCTGGTAAGCACTGGAGTCAGGATGCAGATGTGACTTCTGCCATCAGCCAGCAGGATGCAGGCTGTTCAATGTGACCATCATGGGATGCAGGGGAGAGGCAACTGGAGAAACAGAGCCTGGAACAACAGAGAAATGATCCTTGACAGCACTAGGCCAGAGACGTTCAAGCTACATCTCAGCCTGAGCGTAGACAAGTTCTATCCCAGCAGACCCCCAGCACCCAGAGGGGTCCCTCCCCATTGTGGGCCCCTGGCCTGTTCCAAAGCAAGAGAAATGCTTTTAAAATCCAGGAAAGCAGGAACACTGCTCTGTGAAAACATCCCTTGCCTATAGGATAAAGTACGGATGCCCTGTCGTGTCACATGAAGCTTCCCTATCAGACCTTGTTCTACTTGCGCCGGAGCTTCCCATGTGGCGCAGTGGTAAAGAATCCACCCGCCAATGTAGGGGCTGCAGGAGATGCGGATTCCCACTCTGGGTTGGGAAGATCCTTGGAGAAGGAAGTGGCACCCCACTCCAGTGTTCTTGCCTGGAAAATCCCACGGACAGAGGAACACGGTGGGCTATCGTCCACAAGAGTCACAAAGAGGGGTCGCAAAGAGTTGGACACGACTGAGCCACCGAGCGTGCACGCACTATTTACATCACTCCTTGCTGCCTTCCTGTTCTTTGAAACCCTAAATTGCCCATGTCTCCCCTTTCTCCTGGCAGAGTCAAGCACGGCTCACCCCATCTCCCTGATGGCTGTCCTTCCCAGATGAAGCCACCACTTTGGTGAGCTGTCTCTGGAGAGAAGCACGTTTCCTCAGTGGGATCACTGGACGTCACAGATATGACCGATGCCAGAGCATAATGTAAAGCTGCAATAACCATAAACTCAACCATAATTTTAAAACATGGAAATAAGTGCTGGGTTCTAGAAAATGAGCATGTGTACATTAATTATCCAGCAGACCCTCATGTCCTGTAAAGTGTGTGTGAAGCCAAGAACCCAACTACACCACAAACTGGATATAAAATGCATATGCTGGCAGGAAGAACGGGGCTGAGAAAGTCACCCTACCTCTGCCACCACTCCTGTATGACTTCGGGCAAATAAGCCTCTCTAAACTCCCGTTTCCTTGAGGGTCACCAGGTTTAGGCCACAGTGGTGTCATGAGAATGAAACGAGATAGGCTGGGTCTCCAAGCAAGGTCCCTTGCTTTGCCCTTCCTGACCAGTGCTGCTGCTGCTTAGCCACTCAGGTGTGTCCGACTCTTTGTGACCCCAGGCACTGTAGCCTGCCAGACTTCTCTGTCCATGGAATTCTCCAGGCAAGAATACTGGAGTGGGGTGCCATTCTGACCAGCAGGAGGTATTAAATAGCACTTAATAGCAACTATCCTTACCTACAGAGCGATCTTTCTAAGTTCTCTAGGTGAGAAGCTGGATCTGAGATCATTTTCCCCTCTGTGACATAGAGATGCTTAAAAGCTTTCTAGGTGCTTAGACTGAGGATTCTCCAGGTATGATTCTGGGCTCACACAGGGCCTCCTGATAGGCTGCAGATTAATCTAAAAATCTAAGTTCTTTGTTTTTGCTTTTTAAAAAAGATACAAATGCTGTGCAAAAGTCTACAGACTTTTGTTTTTGTATAATCTAGGGGTTACTTGTTGGGTGAGTTATTAAAGATCAAAGAAAATCACTATTAAAAAAACCCCTTATTAATTTACTTATAGTAAAAACCTAAACTAACCAACACTCCTGACACCCTCCAACCACTCCCTCCCCACTGAAACCTAAGTGAAGAAGCCCTGTAGCCTTCTTGGTCTTTTTCCTTAAAAATTAAAAGGACAAACAAACAAAAAAACAGCTTTAATGGGATATAATTCACATATCACAGAATTCACCCACTTAATGTGTATAATCCAATAGAGCTTAATATTATCATGTATATCAACAACTATTATGTTGTCTCTTTCCAATTTTTTGAAATCACAGAGCTTCCCAAACTTCCTTCCCCATCTGGAAAGTGGCAACAGGTTGGGAGATAAGCCATGGATTTTTGCCTTAGCTGAGTGAGGATGATGAGATAGTTTGAGTTCCTTTACTTGGAGTTGTTTGGAAAAGTAGCTTGCATTCCTGACTTGAGCCACGAGGTGTCAGGCTCAGAGACTGGCAATCTTGCCTCACTTGGGGAACTTTTCTGCTCACTGCTGTGCAGGGAAATGCAATGGACAGAAAAGTAGAAGTTCTCGTGGAATGATTCAGTTCAGTTGCTCAGTCATGTCCGACTCTTTGTGATCCCATGCCAGGCCTCCCTATCTATCAGTAACTCCCGGAGTCCATCCAAACCCATGTCCATTGAGTCAGTGATGTCATCCAGCCATCTCATCCTAGGTCGTCCCCTTCTCCTCCTGCCCCCAATCCCTCCCAGCATCAGAGTCTTTTCCAATGAGTCAACTTTTTGCATGAGGTGGCCAAAGTACTGGAGTTTCAGCTTTAGCATCATTCCTTCCAAAGAACACCCAGGACTGATCTCCTTTAGGATGGACTGGTTGGATCTCCTTGCAGTCCAAGGGACTCTCAAGAGTCTTCTCCAACACTGCAGGTCAAAAGCATCAATTCTTTGGCACTCTTTCTTCACAGTCCAACTCTCACATCCATACATGACCACAGGAAAAACCATAGCCTTGACTAGACCGACCTTTGTTGGCAAAGTAATGTCTCTGCTTTTGAATATGCTATCTGGGTTGGTCATAACTTTCCTTCCAAGGAGTAATTAGAGCATTACAATTTCCTATGGCTATTTGACGTGGGCTTGGAAAACTGCTTCACATTGGCTTGGGCATTTGGCAAAAATTAGAATCAGTTTTTTTTTTTTTTTTAATTTGGTCCTTTCTTCACTCTTTATGCCTTCATTTCAAGATGTTTTGATGGCTACTACATGTTAAGAACCGTGCTGGAAATGGATGATACAGAGATGAACAAGGAAGTGTGGGTCCTTTCCCTTAAGAAGCTCATACTATAGCAAGGAGGAAGATTATAAACAGATCAACACATCACAGATGACAAAAATCTTGAAAGTGGAGAGCAAAGGGTGTGGTGAGGGTCAGAGAGAGGTTACAGTGTACATGTAATAACAAAAGCATCAGTACCCACACTTCTGATTTATGTGCATGGGGGGAACTTCCATGTGACAATGCTTTCATAAACAGGTTTATTTATTATTTAAATCATATTGATCGAGCACTGTGCTAGGTAAGGAGGGTTCAACAGTGAAAAATTAATGTGGAAGCTATCATTTATACTTTGCATATCCCAGACACTCCGCTTGACTTTTTACATACATTATCACATTCAATCTTCCAATAAATCCTACAAGGATGGCTCTATTAGGCTCATTTTTCAGATGAGAAGCCTGAGGTACAGAAAAACTTGCTAACTTCTTTAAGATCTGAAAAAATGAGTAAATAGTAAAAGCAAGTGATAGGGTAAGAGTCATATGCAGGGAGTGTAACTTGGAAGCCAGGACTTGAACCAAAGGTCCACACATCTACTCCTGTGTACTCTGTCTCTCTTCAGCTCAGTTCAATTCCATTGCTCAGTTGTGTCCGACCCTTTGTGACCCCATGGGCTGCAGCACACCAGGCCTCCCTGTCCATCACCAGCTCCCGGAGTTTACTCAAACTCATGTCCGTTGAGTCGGTGATGCCATCCAACCATCTCATCCTCTGTTTCTCTTAGAGAGATTAAATATTAAATATTTACTCAACTTTGGTCATAGAAGATAAAGTAAAATTTCAAACGATGGAATTCCTAGAAGAAAACAGGAGAAAAATTTTGTGATTTTTGGCATATCTGTAGAAGAACAGATCGATACACCGGAGTTCCTCAAAATTAATGTATGACAGTAGTGACATTTAATGTAGTGACTGTGACAAAATTTTATCCTCTTCCCAACCATGTGGAGTAGGAAATGTTCATACTGTCATGTTACAGATAGATGCACTAAAGATCAATTAGAGAAAGGACAATCTCTCCAACAAATGGTGTCGGGACAATTGGTCATCCACACACAAAAATAAACGAATCCATACAAATGAAAAGAAAAAAGAAAACAAAAAAACTTTGACCCCTATCTCTCACCATATTAAATATTTACTCAACTTTGGTCATAGAAGATAAAGTGAAATTTCAAACGATGGAATTCCTAGAAGAAAACGGAGAAAAATTTTGTGATTTTTGGCATATCTGTAGAAGAACAGATCAATACACCGGAGTTCCTCAAAATTAAAGCTGTCTGCTCTTCAAAAGACACTGCTGTCATTCAGTCTCTGAGTCAAGTCCGACTCTTTGTGATCCCAGGGACTGAAGCATGCCAGGCTCCTCTGTCCTTTGTATCTTCCTGAGTTTGCCCAAAGTCATGTCCATTAAGTGAATGAAAAGACAAGTTATAAACTGGTAGAATATATTTACACAGCATATATCTGATAAAGAGCTTGTGTCCAGAATATATAAAGAACTCTTAAAATTCAATAATGAGAAAACAAATAGTCCAGTTAAAAAGAGGCGAAAGATTTAAACAGACACTTCATCAAGGAAGATATATGGATGACAAACAGTTGGAATTCAACATGGAACAACAGACTGGTTCTAAATCGGGAAAGGAGTACCTCCAGGCTGTATATTGTCACCCTGCTTATTTTACTTATATGCAGAATACCTCACATGAAATGCCGAGCTGCATGAAGCACAAGCTGGAATCAAGATTGCCAGGAGAAATATCAATAACCTCAGATATGCAGATGACACCACCCTTAAGGCAGAAAGCGAAGAAGAACTAAACAGCTTCTTGATGAAACTGAAAGAGGAGAGTGAAAAAGTTGGCTTAAAACTCAACATTCAGAAAACTAAGATCATAGCATCTGGTCTCATCACTTAATGGCAAATAGATGGGGAAACAATGGAAACAGTGAGAGACTTTATTTTCTTAGGCTCCCAAATCACTGCAGATGGTGAGTGCAGCCATGAAATTAAAAGACACTTGCTCCTTGGAAGAAGAGCTATGACCAACCTAGACAGCATATTAAAAAGCAGAGACGTTACTTTGCTAACAAAGGTCCATCTAGTCAAAGCTGTAGTTTTTCCAGTAGTCATGTATGGATGTGAGAGTTAGACTATAAAGAAAGCTGAGCACCAAAGTATTGATGCTTTTGAGCTGTGGTGTTGGAGAAGATTCTTGAGGTCCCTTGGACTGCAAGGAGATCCAACCAGTCCATCCTAAAGGAAATCAATCCTGAATATTCATTGGAAGCACTGATGCTGAAGCTGAAACTCCAGTACTTTGGCCACCTGATGTGAAGAACTGAGTCATTTGAAAAGACCCTGTTGCTGGGAAAGATTGAAGGCAGGAGGAGAAGGGGACAACAGAGGATGAGATGGTTGGATGGCATCACCAACGCGATGGACATCAGTTTGAATAAGCTCTGGGAGTTGGTGATGGATAGGGAAGCCTGGCGTGCTGCAGTGCATGGGGTCGCAAAGAGTCGGACACGTCTGAGCGACTGAACCGAAGTGATGAATGGCTAATAAGCATGTGAAAGGTATACAACATCATTAATCATTAGGAAAATGTAAATTAAAACCACAGTAAGATACCACTCCACATTTCCTAGAAAGGCTAACATGAAAAAGACCCACCACAGTGAGTGTGGCAAAGGTATAAGGAACTGAAACTCACATAAACTTCTAGTAACATGTAAACAGCAAACCACTTTGGAAAACAGTTTGGCAGTTTCTTAAAAATTTAATCATGCATCTACCTTATGATGCATTTTGCTCCTAAGTATGTGTTCATACAAATATTTGTCTATGAATATTCATACCAGTTAATAGCTTTTGTTTTTAAACAATAGTCCAAAACTAAAAAAAAACAAATGTCCATCAACTAGTGAGGGGATAAGTAAATTGTGATAAATGCATACAATGGAAAATATTAAGCAATAAAAAGGGATGAACTTCACACACTATATGGATGAATCTCAAAAATAACTTTGTTGAATGAAAGAAGTCAAAAGAATACCTACTATATGATTTCATTTTTAGAAATTCTAGAAAATGCAGACTTATTATGGGTGACAGAAAGATCAATGATTTCCTGGGAACTGGGAGAAGGGAGAAGAGAAAGAGGGATTTCAAAGAAATTATGAGGAGTGATGCTTATGTTCACTATCTTTGTTTTGATGATAATTTTATGAATGTATCAGTCAATTCAGTTAAGTCACTCAGTCGTGTCTGACTCTTTTTGATCCCATGGACTGCAGCACTCCAAGCTTCCCTGTCCATCACCAACTCCCGGAGCTTGCTCAAACTCATGTCCATTGAGTTGGTGATGCCATCCAACCATCTCATCCTCTGTCATCTCCTTCTCCCCCTGCCTCAATCTTTCCCAGCATCAGGGTCTTTTCCAATGACTCAGTTCTTTGCATCAGGTGGCCAAAGTACTGGAGCTTCAGCTTCAGCATCAGTGCTTCTAATGAATATTCAGGACTGACTTCCTTTAGGATTGACCAGTTTGATCTCCTTGCAGCCTAAGGGACTCTCAGGAGTCTTCTCCAATATGACAGTTCAAAAGCATCAACTTGTATATACATTCATATATACAAGGTCAAAACTTTTCAAAATGAACATTTTAAATATCTGCAGTTTATTGTGTGTCACTTAGACCTCCACAAAATTGCTAAAAAATCAACAGCAAGAAAACAAGTAATGTATTAAAAAAAAATAGGCAAAGATTTGAACAGCTATTTCACTGTAGAAGCTATATGAATGACATATAAACACAAAAAAAGATGCTTAAAATGATTAGCCACTATAGAAATGCAAATTAAAACCAAAATGATTACACACCTATTAGAATGGCTAACGGAGAAGGCAATGGCACCCCACTCCAGTACTCTTGCCTGGAAAATCCCGTGGGCGGAGGAGCCTACTAGGCTGCAGTCCATGGGGTCGTTAGCAGTCAGACACGACTGAGTGACTTCACTTTCATGCATTGGAGAAGGAAATGGCAACCCACTCCAGTGTTCTTGCCTGGAGAACCCCAGGGATGGGGGAGCCTGGTGGGCTGCCGTCTATGGGGTCGCACAGAGTCGGACACGACTGAAGCGACTTAGCAGCAGCAGCAGCAACAGCAGAATGGCTAAAACAAAACCAAAAATAAAACAAAGCTCCAAACCTGACACCAAATGCTGGGAGTATGTGGAGTAGCTGGAGCTCTCATCCATTGTGGTAGGAATCCAAATGGTAGAACCAACCCTGGAAATCACTTTTCAGTTTATTATAAAATTAATCATATACTTACCATGTGACCCAACCGGGTATTTAGGGAAATAAATACTTACGTTCACCCCCAAATTTGTACACAAATGACAGCTCTATTCATAATCATCAAAAGAATGGAAACAACCCAGAAGTCCATCAATGTGTGAATGAATAAAAAGACTGTATTACATTCATACAATAGAATACTACTCAGCAACAAGAATGAATGAACTATCAATTCATACAATAGCATGGAGGAATCTCAAAGGCACTGTGCTGAGTGAAAGAAACTATTTTCAAATAGTTATATACTGTATGATTCTATTCATGTGACATCCTGGGGAAAAAAAGGCTAACAGTTTTGCCAAGAGAACACACTGTCATAGCAAACACCCTCTTCCAAAAACATGAGACAATGGACATCACCAGATGGCCAATACCAAAATCAGATTGACTATATTCCTTGCAGCCTCAGATGGAGAAACTCTATACAGTCAACAAAAACCAGACCAGGAGTTGACTGTGGCTCAGATCATGAACTCCTTATTGCCAAATTCAGACTTAAATTGAAGAAAGTAGGGAAAACCACTAGACCATTCAGGTAGGACCTAAATCAAATCCCTTATGATTATACAGTGGAAGTGACAAATAGATTCAAGGGATTAGATCTGATAGATAGAGTGCCTGAAGAAGTATGGACAGAGGTTCGTGACACTGTACAGGAGGCAACGATCAAAACCATCCCCAAGAAAAAGAAATGCAAAAAGGCAAAATGGTTGCTTGAGGAGGACTTACAAATAGCTGAGAAAAGAAGAGAAGCACAAGGCAAAGGAGAAAAGGAAAGATATATCCATCTGAATGCAGAGTTCCAAAGAATGGCAAAGAGAGATAAGAAAGCCTTCCTTAGTGATCAATGCAAAGAAATAGAGGAAAACAAAAGAATGGGGAAGACTAGAGATCTCTTCAAGAAAATTAGAGATACCAACATTCATGCAAAAATGGGCTCAATAAAGGAAAGAAATGGTATAGACCTAACAGAAGCAGAGGATATTAAGAAGAGGTGGGAAGAATACACAGAAGAACTGTACAAAAAACATCTTAATGACCCAGATAACCATGATGGTGTGATCACTCACCCACAGCCAGACATCATGGAATGCAAAGTCAAGTGGGCCTTAGGAAGCATCACTACGAACTAGTGATGCTAGTGGAGGTGATGGAATTCCAGCTGAGCTATTTCAAATCCTAAAAGATGATGCTTTTAAGTACTGCATTCAATATGTCAGCAAATTTGGAAAACTCAGCAGGGGCCATGGGACTGGAAAAGGTCAGTTTTCATTCCATTCCCAAAGAAAGGCAATGCCAAAGAATGTTTGAACTACCGCACAATTGCACTCATCTAACGCTAGCAAATAATGCTCAAAAATTCTCCAACCCAGGTTTCAACAGTACGTAAACTGAGAATTTCCAGATGTCCATGATGGATTCAGAAAAGGCAGAGAAACCAGAGATCAAATTGCCAACATCTGTTGAACCATATAAAAACAAGAGAATTATTGAAAAAACAAGAAAACTGTATACTTCTGCTTCATTGATTGTGCTAAAGCCTTTGACTCTGTGGATCACAACAAACAGTGGAAAATTCTTAAAGAGATTGGAGACTATCTCATCTGCCTCCTGAGAAGTCTGTACGCAGGTCAAAAACCAACAGAACCGGACCTATAATAATGAACTGGTTCCAGATTGGGAAAGGACTACATCAAGTCACCCTGCTTATTTAACTTATATGCAGAGTTCAGTTCAGTCACTCAGTCGTGTCCGACTTTTTGCGATCCCATGAATCGCAGCACACCAGGCCTCCCTGTCCATCACCAACTCCCAGAGTTCACTCAAACTCATGTCCATTGAGTCGGTGATGCCATCCAGCCATCTCATCCTCTGTCGTCCCCTTCTCCTCCTGCCCCCAATCCCTCCCAGCATCAGGGTCTTTTCCAATGAGTCAGCTCTTCACCTGAGGTGGCCAAAGTACTGGAGCTTCAGCTTTAGCATCATTCCTTCTAAAGAACACCCAGGGCTGATCGCCTTTAGAATGGACTGGTTGGATGTCCTTGCAGTCCAAGGGACTCTCAAGAGTCCTCCAACACCACAGTTCAAAAGCATCAATTCTTCAGTGCTCAGCTTTCTTCACAGTCCAACTCTCACATCCATACATGACCACTGGAAAAACCATAACCTTGACTAGACGGACCTTAGTAGGCAAAGTAATGTTTGCTTTTGAATATGCTATCTAGGTTGGTCATAACTTTTCTTCCAAGGAGTAAGCATCTTTTAATTTCATGGCTGCAATCACCATCTGCAGTGATTTTGGAGCCCCCCCAAAATAAAGTCTGACACTGTTTCCACTGTTTCCCCATCTATTTCCCATGAAGTGATGGGACCGGATGCCATGATCTTCATTTTCTGAATGTTGAGCTTTAAGCCAACTTTTTCACTCTCCTCTTTCACTTTCATCAAGAGGCTTTTTAGCTCCTCTTCACTTTCTGCCATAAGGGTGGTGTCATCTGTCCCCCCCAAAATAAAGTCTGACACTGTTTCCACTATTTCCCCATCTATTTCCCATGGAGTGATGGGACTGGATGCCATGATCTTTGTTTTCTGAATGTTGAGCTTTAAGCCAACTTTTTGCAGCTGAAGATAGAGAAGCTCTATATAGTCAGCAAAAACAAGACTGAGAGCTGACTGTGGCTCAGCTCATGAACTCCTTATTGCCAAATTCAGAATTAAATTGAAGAAAGTAGGAAAAACCGCTAGACCATTCAGCTATGACCTAGATCAAATCCCTTATGATTATACAGTGGAAGTAAACCTTTAGCTCCTTATTATTACTGGTGTCAGGGAGAGAACCTCACAGAGGAATATGCCATTTGAATATGATTAGAAGGAAGCCCCATGAAGAGGATTAGGACGTGGGCTCCGGGCAGAGGGCAAACTTCTGTGATATGAAGGAACTCACTACGTTTAAGAAACAGAATAAAGAGACAAGCTATCTGGTTGATGCCAAGTGGCCAGAAGGTTGAGACAAGGCTCCACAGGAGGAGGATAGAGGTCATATTATGTTGAGATTTGAAGAGTGTGTTAAGGGTTTTGGATTTTATTCTAAGTGCAATAGTAAGATAGACATGGTGTTATGATATATGCTCTAAAAAATAACATTCTGCCTATACTGTGGAGAATGGGTAGGAAAGCTGGGTTACCACTTGGGGTGTGTGTTAGTCTAGTTAGGGTTCTCCAGAGAAACAGAATCAACAGGAGGTGTGAGCATGCTCAGTCATGTCTGAATCTTTGTGACCCCATGGAGTGTAGCCCCACCAGGCTCCTCTGTCCATGGGATTATCCAGGCAAGAATGCTGGAGTGGGGTGCCATTTCCTTCTCCAGGGGATCTTCCCAATCCGGGGACTGAACCTGCATCTCTTGTGTCTCCTGCATTGGCAGGTGGATTCTTTACCACTAGCGCCACCTGGAAAGCCCTATATATAAAATATATATTATATATAGTACCTTCCCAGCAACATTTAGACTGGTGTCTAGACCATAACCTACCAAACTGACCCATAAAATTAACCATCACGTGGCCTGTTTCCGTAGTCCGGGTGAGAGATAATGGTGAAGAGGGCAGTGGCTGGTGATTGAGGAGAGGCTGGGTCAAGATTCAGTGTAACACAGGAATAAGCAGTACTTGGTGTGGATGCTTTATGACATAGCGTCAAAAGTGTGAGGTGAGGGGACGGGAGCCACCAAGAACATCCCCTTTACTTCTGTCTTTCGTCAAAAGCACAGCCCTACCTCACCCACCTAGGGGGGTCCTCAAGCAGTGACCTTGTACAACCTACCAAATGTGACCCAGAGAAGGTCAGGACTTGCAGGAAGGACTGGCTCAGTAGAGCCCAAGCAGGAATATGAAGAGAAGTTAATGCTTCCTTTCTACCCAGCTTGGGGAAAGTTGCTTCAAAAAGGAGACAAGGTAAGACATCCCTGGTGGTCCAGTGGTTAAGACACCACACTCCCAAAGCAGGGGCTCAGGTTCAATCCCTGGTCAGGGAAGTAGATCCCATATGCCACAACTAAGACCCAACACAGCCAAATAAGTAAAAATTTTAAAAATTAAAAAAAAAAATCTTAAAAAATTGTTAAGCTGTGTTCATGAAGCTGAGAGATATTGGAACAAAAAGTGACCATCTAATTTGGTAGTATTACTGATGGACCCATTTTTCAGATGAAAAAACTGAGGTAAGAAAGATAAACTAACTCATTCTAGTTCAAGCTAGCAGCTCAGTTTGTCTGCTTCCAAGACCAAACTCTTAATTACTGTCCATGTTTTTGAGAATGAGCACAGGGTGGGGTCTTACTACCCTTGCCCTGACTTCATGCCCTTTTCTTGATGTGGCTGATGGACAGTGATGCTCTGATTCTGGACTTTAGCCCAGATATAAACTGGGTCTTCTGAAAACATCTCAAAGTTCTAATATTTAAGACACTTTGACCAAATTCATAGTATTTGCTAACATTTTCTTAAAGTCTTAGTGGTGGTAAACCATCACTTTGTAACACAGTTCTTAAAATCCTTCTTGGTTTAGAGATCCATGCAATTAAAGCAAATTTATTGAAATAGATTTATACTTACTTAGTCTTGGCTTCCCTGGTGGCTCAGAGGTTAAAGCGTCTGCCTCCAATGCGGGAGACCCGGGTTCGATCCCTGGGTCGGGAAGATCCTCTGGAGAAGGAAATGGCAATCCACTCCAGTATTCTTGCCTGGAGAATCCCATGGACGGAGAAGCCTACTAGGTTACAGTCCACGGGGTCGCAAAGAGTCGGACACGACTGAGCGACTTCACCTCACCTCACCTAGTCTTGTAACAAGACTTTTGTTAGGTTTGTAACCACAAACCAAGAACAACCACCTAACCATATTGAAGAGCTAATGTAGTTTTAGCCCAGCAATTTTGAAATAGTCATTTATATAATAAAATTTAAATCATAGGAGTTATTTTCTAGAAGTTACTGTGTATGTATTTATAAGTTCATAATACATGCTATTATGGTTTATTTAATATTCTTCTATTTCCAACTCACATTCAGTTCCTTCTGTTTATTTGCCTTCTGGATCGAAGGTATCAATGATTCTTTGCTCTTGTTTCATTTTCTGTCTGGCACATAGAGCTATTGTTGTACAAATCCTTTCATTTGTAAAGGACTTCTATGTAAGTTTTGTATTTTGAAAGCAATAAGCATGCCCCACATAAAAAATGACCGTGACACAGGTTATTTCTTTTATTACTTTCAAGTCATGCTAGTAAATGCTCAATAAATATGCATTTGTAAAAAGAGATAATTTTATTAAACAAAAGAATTTCCATTCTTTGGAAATTATACAACCTTTATGTGGTGGTTTTTAAGCCTGTCCACAGACTCTTGGACATTCCTTGCTTCAGGAGGTGCTATCTAATTAGCCTCTCATCTTAATTCCTCCTCCCCTTGCATGTGGACAGGTGGACTGAGCTCTTAGCTTCTAACTAATGGGACGTTCCAGAAGTCATGGGTATGATTTCTGAGCTGGGTCATAACAGGTGTATCATCCTGTCTTGTTCCCGTGGGTGACTCTACCAGACACAGCTCATCACCGTGATATGAGGACGCTCAGGTTGCCTGAGGCCTCTTGCCCGAGACCTGTGTCAGCTGCCAGATGTGAGTGAGACAGTCTGGAGGCAGTCTCTGCAGTCCCACTGAAGCCTTTAGCTGATGGCAACTCTGACCATCATTTGGGTCTCACGAGAGACTAAGCCAGAACCACCCAGCTAAGCGGCCTCTGAATTCCTGAAGCTGAGAAAATCCAATTTTATTGTTTAAAAACCACCAAGTTTTAAGGTAAGTTGCTATGCAGCTAAAGATAGCTAATAACCTTGCTGCTGCTGCTGCTAAGTCGCTTCAGTCATGTCCGACTCCGTGCGACCCCATAGACGGCAGCCCACCAGGTTCCCCCGTCCCTGGGATTCTCCAGGCAAGAACCCTGGAGTGGCTTGCCATTTCCTTCTCCAGTGCATGAAAGCTAATAACCTTAGCTTTGGGAAAAGCCTGGGGATGGTCAACGTCTTAAAGACTCACCGTCCTCATTTGGGAGGCTGCGACCAGTCTTCGCTGGGGTGGGGGCGGGGTGCTGCCTCTCGTGTGTGTGCCTTTCTGGGGAATCCCCTATAAACTCAGCCCAGCCTGTGGAGTCCACACCACACTTGCAGACTGTCTGGCCACCCAGCAGTTAGCATGAGAAACACAGAAGTATTTTTAAGTGAAACCATTGCATCCTTGCTACATCATCAGCACAGACATCACCAAGAGTGTCTGTGCTGTCACTTCAGTCATGTCCGGATCTTTGTGACCCCTTGGACTGTAGCCTGCCAAACTCCTCTGACCTTGTCCTCTCCAGGCAGGAATGCTGGAGTGGGTTGCCCTGTCCTCCTCCAGGGGAACTTCCCTACCGAGGGATCAAACCCACATCTCTTATATTTCCTGTATTGGCATATGAGTTCTTTACCACTAGCACCACCTGGGAGGCCCCTGGCCATCACCATCTTTGTCATTAAACATTGGGCTGTAGATGTATTATAAGAACTAAGTGTCTATTTAAAAGGGAGAAATCAACCACACGCCCCCAAAGGCAATGACCCTTAGTTGTTTTGTTTTTTTTTTTCAATAATCATTTCCTTAAAGTCCTTGACAGTGTGATGATGCTTACATTTGTGTGATGTAGCCCGCATTCCATGGGATCATATACTGGGAATCAAAGCCATAGTGCTTTCTCTGTCAGCCTCCATTGAAAATGCTACTGTCAACTCAGCCATTAGCCTCATTTTGCAAGTTGATTCTCTTTATTGTTCTCCATTTTGGATGACAGAGGAAAGGGAAGACACAGAAGGAAGGAATACGCCCACTGAGATAATTGCCCTGTCCTTCTCTGCAGGAAATAAAAAATCTCCTTTATCCTTTCATTCCTCTAAGCAAGCTGCTTCAAAATGAGGTTCGGCAAAGAATTCGGATGTTAAAAAGCCCAGATGACATCTCCAGAGTAGTATTATTATGCAGCTTTTGAGCTAGGTACAGACAAGGTGGCTAATGACTGGAGAGCTGATCAGATGCCCCAGAGAAGGTAATAGTCATGCTTGAGAATGATTCCTCCTGGGGAGTTGGCAACAGCATTTTAAATCTCTGATTTGTTTGCTACAGCACAAGCCAACTGTGGTTCCTTCATGTCTACGTTCCATGCAGCCAGAGGTGCTGCAAAGACACATTTTCTTCTTTCCCATCCTCCAGTTCTGTGGAGCTCAATCTGCTACTTGAGCTAGGAATATTAGCTTCCCTGATATATGTGGGTATCAGGAGACAAGAGATTGTACTTCTCCTAACAGCGGAATCTTGTTGCTGCTTCATGATATGCAGTACCTCCTTTTAATTATAGGACTTTTGTTGGATGGACAGTTATTTTCGGTTGAATACAATGTAAGTTTGAGAACAAGGAAGGAGAGGATAGTGGTTATAGGAGAGTAAAACAGGCAAGTTAGGAGAGGTAGAAGTGAGAGGTTTGGAATTGCATATCTGGACTTAAAAGAATAGCCACCGAGGGACAATTTCTGTGTAAGTGTCTTTGAGGCAGGAGCAGTGAGCAGTTGTGTGAGCGTACCCTCCCCGCTCTGCACACCAATATTCCAGGAACCTTTCCTGAACATGTTGCCAAAATCTTGGCTCCCTGTCCATTGATGCCATAAAATAGAAATATGGAGACAGAGTGGAGAAAATAGAAAAGAGTAGCTTTATTTTTTCCAGGCAAAGGAGAAACACAGCAGGCTAGCACTTCAAGAACTGTGCCTTTCTCTCACAGGAATAGGGAGAGGTTTTTTTTTTTTTTTTGCAAAGTTTCAAAATGACCACGGCTACCACCAGGCAACTCAGCAACAGGGCCTGGTGTCCCTGAAGTTATTGGCTCCAAACCTTCTTTTTGAAATGCAGAATGCTACAAGAGAATATAAGGAGAGAAGAATGCAGGTGCAGAGTACAACTATATGAAGTCAAAAAGTAATTAGATTTGTTTAACTTAGTGAAGGACAAGTCTAACTGTAAATGTTTGTTGTAGTAACAGCTAAAGAATAACCAAGATTGCTTAACTCTTGCAGGCATATTTGGCTGGTATGTGGCAAAGGCTGTTCAGTCATTTCTGTTTTTGCTGCAATATGTGTGACCCCAAACAGCCCCACCCCTTGCTCCCAGCCTTATTCCTTGTCCTTGCTGGAAGTGTCAATGAGATGGAGTCTGATTGTATGTCCACAGTTGCATGAAAATAAGAAGAACTTTCTTTAAGAAAATTAAAAACAAATGATTGATGAAAACGTTTACTAAATCTTAAGAATGCATGTTAAAATGCATTAAAATCTTAAGAATGCATTTAAACCATTTAAAAATGTATAACAGTGTTGCATTAAGTACATTAACCGTATTGTGTGGCCATCATCACTATGTATTTCCGGAACTCTTTAGTCTTTTCAGTCAGAAATTTGGTTCCCATGAAACAATAACTCCCCACTCCTCCCTTTCCTCTGCCCCTGGTAACCACTATCCTACTGTCTGTTTCTGTATTTGCCTATTTTAAGATACTAAGATACTGTAAGGTAACATTTGTCCTTTTGTATCTGGTTTATTTCACTTAGCATTGTGTCTTTAAAGTTCATTCATGTTGCAGCATGTCAGAACTTCCTTCCTTTCGAAGACTGAATAGTTTTCCATTGTATGGATATATCACTTTAACTTATCCATTAATCTATTCTGTCTGTTTGGGTTTTTTGGCTGTATCCTGCAACATGTGGAATCTTCCCTGACCAGGGAAGTGCATGGAAGTGCAGAGTCACTTCCATGACAGGGGAAGTCTTGACTTCTGGACCACTCAGGAAGCCCTCTGTTCATCTATTGATGGACATTTGGGTTATTCCTTTTTTTGACTATTGTGAGTAATGTTTCCATGAACATTGACGTTAATGAACAAATACCTGTTCAAGTTCCTGCTTTTCTTTCTTTTGGGTATACACCCAGAAGTGTATGTATACCTAGAAGTTTTCCACAGTGACTATACCATTTTCTATTCCCACTAGCAATGCTTGAGTGTTCCAATTTCTCCACATCCTCTCCAACGTTTATTTTCTATTAAAAAATTATTTTATAGCAGCCATCTTAATGTGTGTGAAGTGGTATTTCATTGTGATTTTGATTTTGATTTCCCTATGGATTAGTGATGTTGAGCATCTTTTTATGTGTTTATTGGCCACTTGTATCCTTTGGAAAATGTCTATTCAAGCCCTTTGCCCATTTTTGAATCAGATTGTTTATCATTTTGTTGTTGAGTTGTTGCTGAATATTTTTATAAATAAAGTTTTATCAGAACAGTCATGCCTGTTCATTTACATATTTTTTTATGGCTGCTGCCCTGTTATAATGACACAGTTGAATAGTTGAGCTGGAAGCTGAATGCCCCACAGAACCTAAAACATTTTCTATCTGGCTTTTTACAGAAAAAGTTTGCCCTGCTGCAGAACATCAGAGCTTCTATTGACATTTTTACTTCCCCTAGGAAAGCTGGCAATCTCTTCTCCCTACCCTTGTCCTCCTCATCACCCTTTCCTCCCTCCTCCCTTGTCCTCAAGATGTGACACTTGGTTCATTGGTTAAGGCTGTGAAAAAGGTAAAATTAGAGAGTTGGAAAGGAGTAGAATGAATATTCTAGGAAGGATAGATTATTATAGAATAACAAGGTTGTGAGGTGAAATGTGAAAGTGGGACTCCACAATGTTTATTTCTGTAATTAATATTTATTCATGACTTTTAATGTGCCAGGTACTGCTAGGTACTTTCCATGCATAATAACATTTCATTATCAGAAACCTATCTCTGAGATAAATGTTCTTATTAACATTATTTAAGCATGAGATTATTTGCTCAAAGTTTCTTAGTAAATGGCTGAGTCAGGATTTGAACCCAGGTCAGTCTAACTCCGGAGTCCAAATGTAACCATTCCATCACTATGCTGGGGAGAAACAAGTTCCATCTGGAAACAGGGAGCCCAATAGGGTAGAAGAAGTTGTGTGTTGGGAGGGAGAGGTAGATAAGTTACCTGCTGTAGACTTGAACTAAATTTCAGGTGACCCTGATAGCCATGCTGTAGGTTTTGGACTTTATCCTGAGGACTGTGGGGGGCTTCAGTGATAAAGTTCATTTGGGCTTGTGATGAACTGGGAGGTTGAGGAGTGGCAAGGCAGGGAGGGCAGGGGGCAGGCTGTTGTGGTCATCTTGCACAATGGTAAAGGCTTGAACTAGGATGCTGTACATTTTAAAATGGGTCATAAAAAACCATGAATTTGTTTTCTGAGTAATGACCTCCAAAAGTATTTCTAGGTTAATTTTTTTCTTTCCTCTTCTTCCTCTTCCTTCTTCTTTTTTTTAAAACATTTTGGATGTACCACACAGCATATGAGATCTTAGTTCCCCAACCAGGGATTGAACTCATGTTCCTTGCAGTGGAAGAGCCTTAACAGCTGGACCTCCAGAAAGGTGCCTAGCTTAATTGTAGCGGAGGATGTATGTTGCTCTGTCTGTATCCTTAGCTGCGTTTGTCATCTACTGTGGAGCATGCTAGGAGAGGTGCCGTCAACAAATGGGAAAGGGAGACATGCTGCAGTTTATCTGTGCCTTTCTTAAGGCTGCTTGGGACTTTCTTAATGTAACCAGGGACTAAGAACTTTAATTTGATCTCCTTCTAGTTATTAAAAATTGCAGTTTTACCTCATTGTGTATGAAAGATGGGACTCTCTTTATAGTATTTTTATTAGTTTTTCCAGAGAAGCAGAAGAGAAGAAGTATTTATTTATTTAGAAGGAGTTTATTTAGAGCAGGAATAAAGATAAATGCTGCTACTCACACATACAGAGAACAAGCTAGTGGTTACCAGTGGTGAGGAGGTGGACAAGAGGGGAATACAACCAATATTTTTAAATAAATGTAAGTGGAATTTAACTTTTAAAAGGCATATAAAAATTAAAAAAAAAAAAAAAAAAGAACTGCTGTTACCACAGTTCTCAGAGGCTCTGCATGTTTGAGACTTGGAGGCCTGTCTATGTCCAGAGAGGCTCCTGGTTGTTAAGTGAGGTAGACATTTAGTGTAATTTTAATGAGGAATGGTTTGGTCCCTGGGTTGGGAAGATTCCCCTGGAGAAGGAAATGGCAACCCACTCCAGTATTCTTGCCTGGAAAATCCCATGGACAGAGGAACCTGGCAGGCTACCGTCACAAAGAGTTGGACATGACTTAACACCTGAGCATGCATGCATGCACCAAGCTGGTGGTATTGATCAGAATTAGATTTGAAGTATGACGTGTTCAAAATGCAATCAGTTCTCATGATTCGCAGTAGTTAAGTTGCATCAAGTGTCCGTGAACACTGACTGTGTAAATACTGAACTGTTTTCTTGAGGAAACACAGGATAGGTTCCCCAGAGCCTTGGGTCACAACATTTTCATTATCAGATGAAACGCATAACAATGTTTCATGTGTGTTTCTGTTTAAAGACACCTTGTTCCTGACACTGAACTACGGCCCATGTTACAGCACTATAACTCATGCCTGAACAAAGCTCTTCCGGCATGTGTTTTCTCTGTAAGGCATGTCACAGTGTCTTGTTCACAGGAACGCTGGACAGCACAGCCTTTCAGCACACTGCTTGGGGGCCATTTTAAAAACAGCAAAATCACTCCTCCACCCCAAAAAAGTGAAGCGTGACAGTAAATAAACAACACAAAGGACGCTGTTTACAGCATGAAGGCTGGACTAAGATGGCTTGCTCGACCTCACCTAGGACCACATGCATCAGGTGGTGGAAGAAAGTATTTGCTACAATAGTGGAAATGACCCCAAGAACTCCATGAGTATTGACTTTGCAGTTACAAATAGGTTATAGCAAGAGGCGAATTTGCCAATACAGAATAGTGAGGGTTGACTGAACATGATTAATGCATGGTGTTCTTTTGTAACAGCAGTTTAATTTGGTTAACGATGTGCTAACCTCTGCTTAGTTAACCCCTGTCTGAGGAAATCTTTGATCCTGCGCAGCCCTGCTGTGATTTATAGGCAGAAAGCTCAGGAGTAGCTACAGGGACCAGGTGCTTGGCTTGCCTTGCAAATCTAAAACTCTGGACTGCAGTGAAGGCTCTTTCACTAGTCCACATGTGAAAAACACCAGAGTAGCCCATATGCTCACCGCACTACTAGTGAGAACCCACAACAGACTTCATCGGCTTTTGTCTTCCTTATGTCACTTACAACAGTTAGGCATGTGAAGCACAAAGATGTTCTAATTCCAAGACAGGACTTTTAAGAGAGTCAGAAACACCAGAACTTGCCTAAGCTAACCTTGCCTGTCTCCTGGGACAAGATGATCAGTCAATCAACCTGCCAAGGGGGAAGTTGTGTGATTCAGCCCATGGAGTTAAATCCAAGCTCAGAAAGTCCAGGAAGTCTAACTACTGTCCTGCTAAATCATCTAGTTACTAACAAGCCTTGGTTAGTTACTTTTCATAGGTAGAAGCCAGAGACACACGTAGGAAGAATGATTCAGCTGGTTGATGGTAAAGTTTGATACAACCCTGAAAGTCATCAAACTTCTGCATACTGAATCATTGTCCCGCTTGAATAAGTGAGATATGTGGGGTCATTTAAAACTTTGGGAGCAATTTCCAGGTATGGACCTGAGCCCCACAGTGCAAGAGGTCTGAGTGCAGGTTCCTGGTCTCGTCAGCATCCTGCAGGCAACTCAAGGTCCCACCTTGGACAGCACCCCTCCACTCCTCCAGCACCTAGATGCCTCACAGCAGGAGTGACCCTGCTGACTTGCCTCCAGTGCAGGGCTCCATGCTTCCAGACCACATTCCTCCCCCATCCATCAAAATGTCAGTTTATCTGGTCAGGATATGATCTGTCTTAGCCCATCTCAGCTTTTTGGAGTAATGAACCAGCTACCTCCAACCTTCTCCAGAACCAGTGAAGGTCTGGCTGAGCATGTCTCCTGGAGTTCTTGCTTCAGAGCTGGTCTTTGAGGCAGCCTCCTTATCACTGTGTACCTGAGGGATGCCCCAGACTCCTCTGGCTTCCTCCTGGACATCTTCCCTGCAGTCCTAAGTTATGATTAAAGTACAAAGTAGCAGCAACTGACATTAGAAGTTCTGGGGAGATAGAAATGATAGTAGAGAAAATGGCTGACTTCAAGGGAGTAGGTATTTCCACAAAGAGCTGCAGGTATATTGAGGCACATACAGTGTATCTTACCTGGAGCAAGTTGAGTAAAATGGAGCACATAGAGCCCCCATGGAGCATTTGAATGTTTACACATAAGATAACAATTGAAGCCTGTTGATTTAAAAATATGCACAACCTTAAAGTTGAGTGTGTGTATGAAGTAGCTTCAGTTGTGTCCGACTCTTTGAGACTGCACGGACTGTAGCCTGCCAGGCTCCTCTGTCCATGGGATTCTCCAGGCAAGAATACTGGAGTGGATTGCCATGCCCTTCTCCAGGGATCTTCCCAACCCAGGGATCAAAACTGCATCTCTCGTGTCTCCTGCATTGGGTTCTTTACCACTGGCACCACCTGGGAAGCCCCAAAGGTGGAGAGTTATGCTTTCTCTGGTGGAAAAGTATAGGACTTCAAGCCTGGGAGGCAGCTTCCTTGTAACGCCGAGAGAACTGTTTTGAGGAGGCTAGTGGGGAGCTAGGATATATAGGTATTTTGCAATAAAGGGCAGGTAATAGGAATAGAAGATTATTGCTAATTAAAGAAACTAGAAATCTTAAGGAATACAGCACTTCTCTAAGTATAGAAAGGTTCAAGAGTTTGGGCTCACTGAAATCATGTCTTTGGTATGTGCCTCAGCTAACTGAGGCCAGTATACTGTGTTTTCGCATCCTGGGTTTCTTCTGGGCTCACTGCAGGGAGTGGCTACAGTAGATGGCAGATGTTCTTTTCCTTCCTGAGTTTTCTCAGGGCTCACCAGCTCACCATTGGCTGTGGCTGCAATCACTGATGACTGTGACATTGTTTACTGAGATGGCAGAAAATATTCCATTTATTACGCCCATAATGGCATCCTGGCCATTTATTGTTTTAAATTAAATAGAGACACGTTGTCAAATAAGATAGAAATAAAGCCTTTCAGTAAAAATTGTCCTAAGAATGGTTAAAATACAGTAAATGAAAGTAGTTTTGGAGAAGACTTCTCAGCAAATTCGGTTCTGTGCAACACTTTATTTCTGGATTATGTCAGGTAAACAAGACTTAATCGATTTGAGATGAATTGCTTTGCTCACAGCCTTCCTGGTTCATGCATATTTCTAATCTAGGTAGAAAGGATGACAGTAGAGTTTTTCAAATAAGAGAATCTGCTTGAGGGGGCATGGAAGAGTCTCTGGATTACCTTCCCAACAGCCACTCCCCTCCCGTTCTTCCTTGATGGCTCTTTCAGGGTCACCATCGCAAAGAATATCAGGTTGTTTCCCAACATTCCTTGCAGCTAGGGGTAGACAGGCAGCCAGTTTATGGCTAATGAGATGCAAACGGAAATCTGCCAGGATGTTTCTGGGAAAAACTTTCCTCTTAAATTAAAAAAAAAAAATTGAACAAAACAGATACATATCAGGAAAAAAAAATTGAACAAAATAGATACATGTCAGGAAATTTCTCTCAAAATCCAGTCTCCTTGCCCACTTTCTGCCTTTGTACTGCCTTGAAATTAAAGCTGCTTTAGCCCGCCTGCTGTCATTGTAACCAAAAGTGGGGTCTAGTTTCTTGCTACTCAAAAGTCAGTAGAAAGGCAAGGTTAGTGGAAAGGAAAGTTTGCTTTATTTTGGATCCTGGCAACTGTTGTGGGGGGAGGGCAGGTCCTGTCCAAAGGCCAACTCTATCCCACCCAACTCCAACAATCAATGAGCAAGAGTTTTAATAGAGAGAGGGAAGGGGCTGCACACAGAAACAGCACAGTCAGCTTTAATAGTCATCTTGAAACTGGTCATCACTGGTCTGACCAGCACCATTTTTGTTGTTTTAGATACAGTTAATCTTCAGTTCCAGGGTTGTTTTGTTCCCATTTCCTTGAGACCAATTCTTGAAATTGTAGCAGCTTATGTCATGGCTATAGTTAGCCTACCTGTTGCAGGTTTCAGTATCTATAACACAGTTCATAGGAAATGGCTCAGAATATTATACATAGCCTTTGAGAAAGAACTAAAGGTCCTGACTGTGCTTTATGACTACATTATTATTATTTGATTTCTTTTGATGGCTTTCCTTTTTGTCTGCATTTTTTCACTTCTTTGATTAAACTTACCCTTTGGCTAAAGTTTTTCCACAGACAAAAGGCAGGCTGCGGACATGGGGGAGGGGCAAGAACCATAGGGTCCTGCTTCATTTCATCATGAAGGGACGTGTCACTCATGCACCAAGAATGACAGGAGGTAAATGTGGGGGTAGTTTTGCGTCCTTGATGACACAGCTAAGCCCCTAGATCAACTTTGGCACCACCTTAATTTCGACTTCTAGTTACAACATGTGAGATAATTAAAATCCGACATGTCTGTTCTTAATATTCTGATATTTGCACCTGTGAACTTCCCAGGTGGTCAGCTGAGGTGGTGGATGTAAGGCCGGACCCCAGGGGTCATGATCGGCCGCCCCTCCTCTCCCTCCTGCCGGCCTGTGAAGTCCCTAAGGGAAGGACCTCCCAGATCCCAGGGACCAATGACAGCACACGTCACCAGCTAAAGCCGCCCCACCCCAGCCACGTAGAAGGACCTGTCAGCCCGTGACACCTCGGCCTAGCGACCTATCTGAACTCCCGTTCATCTAGCCTGACCACCCCCAACACAGTTCGGCGCAGACTTTCTCGACCTGCCTCACTGGGGTCCGGGAACCCCGCCCGGGAGAGCTTCACCATTAAAAAGCCTGTTAGACACTCTTTTGGTGTCCTGGTCTTTTACCTAACAGTGGGGAGGGCTTCTTTTTAAGGTCTGTGTGCCAGTTTTGATCCTTGGTAAACTTTTGGAAAAGTAAAGAAAGAAACCAAGGGGCCAATTGCAGAAAAAGAATCATGTATGTAGACTGGTTAGAGCAAGTTGTTAATGAGGTCGGGGTGGGGTTGAATTTCTGGGCAATGTGGCAAGTGTTTCAGTTTTATGGGCAAGTGCTGAGCTGTTTCTGCTCTCAACAATAGCAGCAACATGCACACAACCACCATGGTGATGACAGCCAACATTTTCTGAGTGCTTATGCTGAGTACTGAAACTGTCCTCACATGTTTACACATATTAATTCTGCTTGATAACCCTATCATGTCTCTAAGGTGACCCCCAAAGTTTCCCATCTCCTGGTATGCACCCCCTTGTCTTGTCACTCCCCACATTTTACTGGAGGTTGGTTTGTATGGCCAACAGCATCGGGCAGAAGGAAGGGATGGTGTGTCACATCTGCGATTAGACTAGATTGTATCAGACTATGTGCTCAGTTGCATCCAATTCTTTGTGACTCCCAGGGACTGCAGCCCATCAAGCTCCTTTGTCCATGGAATTTTTCTGACAAGAATACTGGAGTGAGTTGCCATTCCCTCCTCCAAGGGGTCATCCCAAACCAGGAATCAAACCTGGGTGTCTCACATTGCGGGTAGATTCTTTACCATCTGAGCCACCAGGGAAGCCCTTCATTAGATTATATTAGACTATAAGAGGCTGGATTTCCTCCTCGTCAGAAACTTGGGCTCCCCAGTGTGGGAGAAGTGGTTAGAAATCCATCACCACTGCATGCTCACAGTGGGTCCACGGGATCACGATCCTACATCAAGGACATTGATATGTCCTCTCAGCCAACTCAGGATCACTCTCTCGTAAATATGTGACTTCAAGGGCTAGTGCAGATCCAAAGCCTGCACTCCATAGTTTTCTTATCTGCGCCCTGTCAAGGATCTGGACTTGAGCAAACGATAAACAAAATTTATTAAAAATAAGAGTTACACTTTTGGGAGGGATTTGATTTTATCACAAATTTGTTCCTGCTCTAAGCAGTGGGTTAACCTTAGAGTTCATATTCTTTTCAAATTTATATTAATTAGTTCCTCCTCTCAGTGACCTCTGGATGTGTTGGAATGAAAGCTCTTGGCAGGTTGGGATGCTAGAGGAAACGTCAGACATTTAGAGAACTCATAGAGTGTTCACCCCAGAGACAATGTACATGGAGGCTCCTGTTTACCAAACTAGAAGTGAGGCACAAAATGAAAATTCTCTTTGTAATAATAAAAATTCTATAGTTTCCTGATTTATCTAGCTCTTTGAACTTTCCAGAATACCTCCATATACACTGTTTCTTTGGACCTTTAGAATGTACTTATTCTGTCACTTTTGAGGAAGGTGACTCAGAGAGATCAATTGATTTGTTTAGGTCATACAATAATAATAGCTCAGTTTGGGGCTACTTACTGTGTACTTATTATTCCAAGCACTTTCACACATTAACTCATTCAATCCAAACAGCAACCCTATGAGGTAGATTCTGTTATTGTGTGCATGTGTGCTAAGTTGCTTCTGACTCTTTGCAACACTATGGACTGTAACCTACAAGACTCCTTTGTCCAAGGGATTCTCCAGACAAGAATACTGGAATGGGTTGCTGTGCCCTCCTCCAGGAGATCAAACCCGAGTCTCATATGTCTCCTGCATAGGCAAGTGGGTTCTTTACCACTAGTGCCACCTGGGAAGTCCATATACAACCAGGCATGTGTTTAATCATTAGGTTTTACTACAATTAATTAGTGATATATGCTGGAATCTGAACCCATTTTTACATCTGCAGTGCTCTTACCGATTTCTTTGCTCCATTTTGCTGCAGTACCAAATATCATATAATTTCATTTCAGATATCCATTTATTTGCAGGTAGCCCATTCTGTTTTAGAAATCCATCAACCAATTTACTAGTAAATATGGCCTTTCTTCTAGATTGCCTGCCATGTTTGATGGAAACATAATAGCATTGGGAAGTACCCCAGAAACCTTGAAAAATCCAGCCATCTGACTGCGACTGCTGATTCCTGAGGGTCCTCCACAGACAACAGGGCAGCCCTGAAGCTGCAGTCACATGTCATTGCTAGCTGCAGTGTTGGCTTCGGACTGCATGGGGAGTCTAAAACCTAAATGGAAACCAGCAAGAGGTTCTTCTGGGTGAGTTGCCTCTCCCAGGCCTCAAGCTGAATTTGGCTCTCCAGGTCTTATCCCTCTGGGAGCGAGACATGAGATTGCTCTTTCAGTATTTGTCACCCTTAAGAATGAGCCCACTGTTGTGTGACTTATAGAAAATAGCACAGTGTGGGCTCACAGTCAGCCCCTGGGCTTTTATAATATCTCTGTTCTACAACTTCCTCTTCTATAGACTCCCCTTCACTTCTTCTAGACCTTAGGCAAGTGGAGAAGCAGCAACATTTAAAATACCTTGAACCCATTTCTCCCACCAGACATCAAGGCTGGGCCTCTTTGTGCCCTCTGAGATAAATAACATCAGCTGTTCTGACAATAAACTGTGGAAATAAACTGTGGAAAATAAACTGGAAAATTCTGAAAGAGATGGGAATACCAGACCACCTGACCTGACTCTTGAGAAACCTGTATGCAGGTCAGGAAGCAACAGTTAGAACTGGACATGGAACAACAGACTGGTTCCAAATAGAGAAAGGAGTTTGTCAAGGTTGTATATTGTCACCCTGCTTATTTAACTTCTATGCAGAGTACATCATGAGAAACACGGGCTGGAGGAAGCACAAGCTGGAATCAAGATTGCCAGAAGAAATATCAATAACCTCAGATATGCAGATGACACCACCCTTATGGCAGAAAGTGAAGAGGAACTAAAAAGCCTCTTGATGAAAGTGAAAGAGGAGAGTGAAAAAGTTGGCTTAAAGCTCCACATTCAGAAAATGAAGATCATGGCATCTGGTCCCATCATTTCATGGGAAATAGATGGGGAAACAGTGGGAACAGTGTTAGACTTTATCTTTTTGGGGTCCAAAATCACTGCAGATAGTGACTGCAGCCATGAAATTAAAAGACGCTTACTCCTTGGAAGAAAAGTTATGACCACCCTAGATAGCATATTGAAAAGCAGAGACATTACTTTGCCAACAAAGGTCTGTCTAGTCAAGGCTATGGTTTTTCCTGTGGTCATGTATGGATGTGAGAGTTGGACTGTGAAGAAGGCTGAGTGCCGAAGAATTGATGCTTTTGAAGTGTGGTGTTGGAGAAGACTCTTGAGAGTCCCTTGGACTGCAAGGAGATCCAACCAGTCCATCCTAAAGGAAATCAGCCCTGGGTGTTCTTTGGAAGGACTGATGTTGAATCTGAAACTCCAATACTTTGGCCACCTGGTGTGAAGAGGTGACTCAGTTGAGAAGACTGTGATGCTGGAAAAGATTGAGGGCAAGAGGGCAAGGGGATGACTGAGGATAAGATGGTTGTATGGCATCACCGTCTCAATGAACACGAGTTTGGGTGAACTCCGGGAGTTGGTGATGGACAGGGAGGTCTGGTGTGCTGCCATTCATGGTATCGTAAAGAGTCAGACATGACTGAGCGATTGAACTGAACTGAACTGTTCTGACAGCTCTTGGTGGGGGCAAGGAGGTGGATCAGTAAAGGAGAGTGACTGGAAAATGTTTACACCTGCAAAGAAGGACTCATCTCACCTACTGCTTTGCATACACAATACTTGAGTGCTTATTTTTGAGAACTTTCCCATATGTAATATTATTATGTTGAATTAGCAGCAACACTCTAACAAAAAGTAGAATGGTTTGTTGTTGCTGTTGTTGTTCAGTCTCTCAGTCGTGTCTGACTCTTTGTGGCCCCGTGGACTGCAGCACCCAGGCTTCCTTGTCCTTCACCATCTCCCGATGTTTGCTCAAACTCATGTCCATTGAGTCAGTGATGTCATCCAACCATGTCATCATCTGTTGTCCCCTTCTCCTCCTGTCCTCAATCTTTCCCAGCATCTGGGTCTTTTTCAGTGAGTCAGCTCTTTGCATCAGGTGGCCAAAGGATGGTTATTATTATTATCCTAAAAGATCTTACAGAGGTTTTAAGACTTGTCCAAGACCCAGGATCCAGATCCAGATCTTGTGACCTTAACTCTAATGCTCTTTCATTATACCAGCTACAGCGACAATAACCATGTTCTTTCAAGTAATCTCCAGGATGTTTTAAATAGGATCTTACAGAATATTCAATCAGTCCCTTTGAACTGCCCAATAATTTAGAGTTGACAGTAATAACAATGTCACCTCATAGTTACTAAATGCTTGCTATGTGCCACGTACTGTGCTGAGAACTGGCTGTGCATTATCTCAGTTAAGTCTTAAAAACCCAGTACAGCTTACTCCTCCAAATGTGGTTTGCAGACCATCAGTCTGGGCATCACTGGGAGCTTGTGAGAAACTCAGCCTCTCGGTCCCACCCCAGACCCTGAATCTGAGCCTGCATTTCACTGAGGTCCCAGGTGATGTGTGTGCTTCTGACAGTCTTGATGCTCTGTTGTGAGGAATGGTCAATAGTCTGTGTTACTGAGGAGGAAAGTGAAGCTTAGAGAGACTTAAGGAACACAGATGTCTATTTAGCCAGTGCAGTCCAACTAGGATGCCAGCCTCAGAGCCTTGCACACCATGACTGGCTGCTTTCCATTCTGGAGCCTCAGCCTGCCGGCCTGCCACACAGGAGCAATGGCACCTCAGGGCTTTGGTATCATGGCACAAAATGCAAGATCGTCATGCGAAATAGCAGGCTCAGTGCCTCGGCCAGGCTAAGGACAGCTCTGTTTATTTCCTGAAAAGCGGTGTAAATCATGCCCAGCTGGCAGCATTCTGCTACTTCTCTACCATAATGCCTACAAAGGTCTTAGCCAGGCTTCAGCCAGTGGTGCTCATATTTCATGTGTGTAATGGTGACAAGCAAGGGTTTCTTCATAAATTTCCAGGCAAAATGTGATTTCTGATTGTTTAGAAGGACAAGGAGCCTTTCTGTGGCAAAATACACACACACACACACACACACACACACACACACATAACCCTAATGCCATGGTAAGAAGCCTGAAATCAAGATAAACAGAAACAGAATCATTTTATCTGCCCTGAGGCCTCAGGCTTCTCCTGAAATTATTTGCCTAATAGAGAGTGAGGTGGACCATGAGCAAATGTCAATTTCTCTGTTTTCTAGCAGTATCTCCCTGCTATGATTTTAAAAGTGTTTCAGCTTCAGTGAGTAAGTGCCACATTTTTCACTGAGGAGCAAGATACCACGGCCTGAAATACATAGCATATGTATCCTTATTCCCCCCTTATCTTCCCCGTGTCTCTATCACAGGGCCCTTTTTCACCAGAGAGGACACCCTGGGTCTCTCTGGGGTAGCTCACACTCGAGGTCACCCACTCCCCACCCAGGGACCTGGCCACGTGGAACACCGCTGGTGTCACAAATGTGGGACAGATCTCCAGCTGTGGGGCTGCTGGGCCCTCCCCGCTTTGTTTTTTGTCTTTTTAAAGTACCCTGCCCTGGGGTTGTGGCAGGGTCCCTTCCTCTGGCAATGCCCTTCTCTTTTCTCTGAATACCTTTCTTTGCACACTTCGTGTCTAGGGAGGGCTTCGCTCATAGCCCAGCTGGTAAAGAATCCACCTACCATGCAGGAGACCCTGGTCAGTTCCTGAGTTGGGAAGATCCCCTGGAGGAGGGAAAGGCTACCCACTCCAGTATTCTGGCCTGGAGAATTCCATGGACTGTATAAGTCCATGGGGTTGCAAAGAGTCTGACAGGACTGAGGGACCTCAGTTTCACTTTCACTCCTGTTTGAATTGTTCCCATTGACATAAGGCGGTTCAGTGCAGTGCCCAAGGCACCTCAGTCTGCAAAGACACACAGGTTACATTCACTCCTGACTCTGCTGGTTACTGAAGCTTTTTGTGCCTCGTTTACATTGCTAAAAGGAAGAGGAAAAGAGCCCGCTTGCTCCCTAGGGTTTTGAGAACTTGGACATCCTTAGAACAGTGCCTGACACACAGCAAGTGTTCAGTAATGAGTCTTATCTCTTTTGTTCCTCCCAGGAAATCTGTGATCCACTCAGGACAGTTCTGTTTCCATTTAACAGATGAATACAATGGACTCACTTTTGTTCGGTAACAATTACAGGGAGCCATCCTAACAGCTTTTGCCTGAGACAGGCCGACCCCGATCAGGGGCAGTCCCTCCCCTGATTTCCAACAGCTGCGGGAGCTCCTTTAGCTCCTGGAGCCGGGAGGGACTCTCCGGGACAGGCTCTGGCCGCCCCAGCACAGGAGGATGCCTTGAGCTACAGTCCTACTGGGTGTCCTTGGGGTAAGTCGCTCCAGTTTTGCGCTGCCTGGGAATTCTACCCACTTCCTGTAGGCTACTTTGGTTGTGGGAATTAAACCACTGTGGGCTCGTCGTTGTTTTTGTTCAGTTGCTCAGTTGTATCTGACTCTTTGTGACCTCAGGGACTGCCGCACACCAGGCTTCTCTGCCCACCACTATCTCCCCGAGATATTCATGTCCATTGAGTCGTGATGCTATGGGCTCCGAGAGCCAATTCTGGGTTCTTTCTCTTTTAAGAACTGCACCAGTCTATTTGGAGGTGCTGTCTGGGAGCGGAAGTGGAATTTTTATAGACTACACGTTCTCTAATTCTCTGTCTGTACGGCCGTAGCTTATCTGCTGTTTGTGCTTTTGTGTGTGTTGTTTTGAGGTGAGGCACTCCGGTGGGTGCAGAATGGGAAACTTCTACCCGCTCCATCTGGGGAGTGAGTCATCCGGGGCTCAGTGGGAGCCACTTGGGTCCAGGCCACTCTGGAAGCTTCTGTCTGGGAGTGGGAGTGGAATTTTTAGGTTACACCTGGTCTGACCGTTTGTTTGCAGGACCACTTTTGTTGTTTGTGTGTTGGTATTTACTTTGGCTGGTTGAGAGGTGTTTGGGGACTAACAGGCCTTGCGTGTGATGCCACTGTCAGTTTCACCTGGGGCAGAGCGTGCTTGCGATTTTCCCTTTTGGATTAGCAGCAGTCATTCCTTCAGCTTCATCTGTGGTGGGTCATTAGTGGAGATTCTCCTCTTTTGAACTTGTGGGGCATTAGCTGGGAATCCCCTTTTATGGGGCTAGGGAGTTGCATGACCCTGAAAGACATTTCTGCTCTGCACTGGTCTGCTGTTTGGCCGTGACTAATTAAGTATGGCTGAGTCAAACTCTGTTCCATCTTACAGCCCCCTAGGGTATTTTTTGAAAAACTGAGAGATCTTTAGTTATGCTCACAGGAATGAGAGGAATTGGTATTTCTCTCCCCTAGTTCCTTGAGATGCAAATGTTCTACCTGGGCTCTCAGGAACACTCATCTAGACTATTCCTGAGACTGAAGGAGAAAAAGGCGGGGATGTGGGGGTTGGGGGTGGGGAGGATTTTTTAAACTCTAGCAGAAAAACTAAGATCTCTGGTTCTGTCTTTATGTAAAAATTAACTTGCAAATGAACTCTATTTAATGGAATTAAAACTAAGTGTTTACACATTAAATTTAAATATTTAGAAAGTTGCTCAGAATGAATTTTGGGCTCGTATGATCTGGGAAATATTCAGTCCTGAGTCACTATCTGGTATTGAAGGTGGCTTTGATTAACATAGACATGTCTTCAGAGTTATCCATGTTAAGTATAATATTTCTGTTGAGGTCAAATAAGACCTATCTGTTGCAAATATGTCAGTAAGGAAAATACCTTGATATGATGAAACTTTAAGTAAATGCAAATGAGATAAGAGCTTTTAGATAAATTNCTAATTAAGTATGGCTGAGTCAAACTCTGTTCCATCTTACAGCCCCCTAGGGTATTTTTTGAAAAACTGAGAGATCTTTAGTTATGCTCACAGGAATGAGAGGAATTGGTATTTCTCTCCCCTAGTTCCTTGAGATGCAAATGTTCTACCTGGGCTCTCAGGAACACTCATCTAGACTATTCCTGAGACTGAAGGAGAAAAAGGCGGGGATGTGGGGGTTGGGGGTGGGGAGGATTTTTTAAACTCTAGCAGAAAAACTAAGATCTCTGGTTCTGTCTTTATGTAAAAATTAACTTGCAAATGAACTCTATTTAATGGAATTAAAACTAAGTGTTTACACATTAAATTTAAATATTTAGAAAGTTGCTCAGAATGAATTTTGGGCTCGTATGATCTGGGAAATATTCAGTCCTGAGTCACTATCTGGTATTGAAGGTGGCTTTGATTAACATAGACATGTCTTCAGAGTTATCCATGTTAAGTATAATATTTCTGTTGAGGTCAAATAAGACCTATCTGTTGCAAATATGTCAGTAAGGAAAATACCTTGATATGATGAAACTTTAAGTAAATGCAAATGAGATAAGAGCTTTTAGATAAATTCTGTAGGAATAGTTATGTTTTGGGAATGTTTACCTAAAATAGTCTCTCTAGAGACCCTCTTGCCTGGAAAATGCCAAAGAAAAAAAAGAAAAGACAATCTCTTAAATTGTTGCTGAACCACTGCACTGTCCGCCCCATGGGACAGGAAGGATGTTCACCCACCTTGAGTGACATTGGAAACTGGAAAGGTCTCTTGATGAAGCCTTCAGGGCACTCTGTGGGTTGGGATGGGATATGTTCTGGGTGTGGTTTTCATAGGATATGTGGGTCAAGGAAATTGCAGCTCATGAATCCATTCTGACTTCTTTTGGCTGGGGAAAGAGGGAAAGACAGTCAGTCAGTCAGTCAGTTCAGTTGCTCAGTCGTGTCCAACTCTTTGTGACCCCATGAATTGCAGCACGCCAGGCCTCTCTGTCTGTCACCAACTCCCGGAGTTCACTCAGACTCACGTCCATCGAGTCAGTGACACCATCCAGCCATCGCATCCTCTGTCGTCCTCCTTCCCTCCTGCTCCCAATCCCTCCCAGCATCAGAGTCTTTTCCAATGAGTCAACTCTTTGCATGAGGTGGCCAAAGTACTGGAGTTTCAGCTTCAGCATCATTCCCTCCAAAGAAATCCCAGGGTTGATCTCCTTCAGAATGGACTGGTTGGATCTCCTTGCAGTCCAAGGGACTCTCAAGAGTCTTCTCCAACACCACAGTTCAAAAGCATCAATTCTTTGGCGCTCAGCCTT
>SJXQ01002423.1:0-77680 GCA_006408695.1 Aepyceros melampus | reverse complement strand
TTTGGCATAGTCAATAAAGCAGAAATAGATGTTTTTCTGGAACTCTCTTGCTTTTTCCATGATCTAGCGGATGTTGGCAATTTGATCTCTGGTTCCTCTGCCTTTTCTAAAACCAGCTTGAACATCTGGAAGTTCACATTTCATGTATTTCTGAAGCCTGGCTTGGAGAATTTTGAGCATTACTTTACTAGTGTGTGAGATGAGTGCAATTGTGTGGTAGTTTGAGCATTCTTTGGCATTGCTTTTCTTTGGGATTGGAATGAAAACTGACCTTTTCCAGTCCTGTGGCCACTGCTGAGTTTTCCAAATTTGCTGGTATATTGAGTGCAGCACTTTCACAGCATCATCTTTCAGGATTTGAAATAGCTCCACTGGAATTTCATCACCTCCACTAGCTTTGTTCGTAGTGATGCTTTCTAAGGCCCACTTGACTTCACATTCCAGGATGTCTGGCTCTAGGTGAGTGATCACACCGTTGTGATTATCTGGGTCGTGAAGATCTTTTTTGTACAGTTCTTCCGTGTATTCTTGCCACCTCTTCTTAATATCTTTTGCTTCTGTTAGGTCCATACCATTTCTGTCCTTTATTGAGCCCATCTTTGCATGAAATATTCCCTTGGTATCTCTAATTTTCTTGAAGACACAGGGCATTTAAAGCTGTGCAAGTACTTGAAAATCTAAATCAGTATCTAACTCAGTGAAAGAACTAAAAGAAAAACATAAGTGATAAAATTAATAGCTTAGGGGACTTCCCTGACAGCCCAGTGATTAAGCCTCCAAGCTTCCAATGCAGGGGGCTTAGGTTCGATCCCTGGTTGGGGAAATAAGACCCCTCATGCTGCATAGTGTGGCCAAAACAGTAACAACAAACAAAAAAGCCCCAAACAAAACGACAACAACAACAAAACCTTGATAGGTTAAAGTTCACTGTCTGAAATAATTATTCAAATATTTATTCAGATATCACCTGTGACATGTTGGCTAACTTCATTGCATAGTGAGAGGTCCAGAGGCGTGTAAGAGGAGGAGTAAGACACAGATCTTGTCCTCAACAAGCCACTGGAAATACCCTGAGCTGAGTCATATGGAAGCGTGGCCATGGGGGTCCTCCTGGTTATCTCCTGTGTCAAATTGAATATCTAGGAGTATAAGTTTCTAATAAAGCTGAGGCTGCAGCTTTTTGGTTCCCATTTCACGGGATCTTTCCATCTTGCCCAAATCCTGTGACTCCATCTTTCTGCTAACTCCTCCTTCCCTGAGACACCTAATTACCCACCACCATTCCAGGGAAAGGGACTCAAGCAGTAGTCCTCGGTTCCAGTTGGTGAGCCAGGCAACCTCACATGCTTACCAAATTCTCACAGGTCCCCTGGGGGTTGTAACTGCTGCTGATTTTTCTGACATGGAGCCCATACCCATTTGTTCATTCAGACTGGGGTACCTTCACCCTTTTGCAGTTCAGGCCAGGTCCTTGGGTAGTGACAGCAGCCTGGATTTGATTGAGGTTTTCCCACATTTGTTCACATGTGTACAGAAGGGAGAGGGCACATGCTGCTTCTTCTCTACTGATGCATTTATTCCCATGGTCCAGCCATCTCTTGGCATGACCACATAGTGGGACTGGATGGAGGGTTTTGATAAGCAGATGTGATGAGCAGGGAGATGGATGACAAATGAATGGAATAAGCAGGGTTGTGTTCCCAGGTGGCACTAATGGTAAAGAACCTGCCTGCTAATGCAGGAGATGTAAGAGAAGCAGGTTTGTTCCTTGGGTTGGGAAGATCCCCTGGAGGTGGGCCTGGCAACCTACTCTAGTATTCTTGCCTGGAGAATCCCCACAGACAAAGGAGCCTGGCGGGCTACAGTCCACAGGGTTGAAAAGAGTCAGACACGACTGAAGCAACTTAGCACGTGTATACACATTGAAAAAAAATGAACAGGGATGTGTGTAATGAATGAATCAAATGAACAGAGAGGTGTATAACAAATAAATGAACAAGATGTGTAACAAATGAATTAAATGAACAAGGAGACATATAAATGAAATAAGCAGAGTGATATATAATGAATAACTGAAATTAGCAGCAAACAGGAGGTGTTTGGAGATACCAGTGAGAGTAGAGAACTGAGGCAGGAACATGGACCATGGTAAAATAGTGGAATAGCTATGTTTAGGGAATCCTATTTTCTTACGTTTGTCTTCACATGAGTCAGTCAGCTTCCATTATGTATTTGAAGACTTTTTTGTCCAATTATTTTCTCAAGTCAGCTGATAAAAAGGTAAGGTCAGCACTCAAAAGAGCAAAGTATTCCTGTGATTTAACAATAAGCTATTTCCCAAGAAGAGATGAATATGTGAAGCCATTCTGTAGATGTTCTGCTTGACCATATTGATTTCTTGTGTGGGTGTTTTTTCCTAACAATAGTAGAAGAAGTGACCCCAAGAGTCCCAGAATCAATCATGGCGAATCTTGATAGCATGCCTGCGATTCCAAGAAATGCTCTGATCTAACAAAGGTTTGCTTCCAATGCAGTCTCAATAGCTTAAAATTTGCCCCTACCCATTGTACTTGTGCCTTCTGTGATTCTGTGTCACTGATGATCTTCTGAGTTTTATAAACTTTATTATTAACAGAGCAAATCCAAGGAGGAAGCAAAACAGGTGCAGAGTACATCTCCCCTGTCACACTTCACAGACTGTCAGTATAAATCTCCCAGATGCAGACACACAATTACAACACAGTATTTATAGCTAACACCCCAGCATTCAGTCCAGTTTATGGGTTAGACTATCCTATCCCATTCATTACTATATGTATTTTCTTTTCATTTCAGTGTTTGTTATCATCCCCAAATACTAGATTAAAAAGAAAACTCAAACAAGTCTATTAAGAACTTAGGGTCTTAGAGAAGATGCTTGGTAGGGATTGAAGCATTTGACTGAGAGGCCATGTTTGGATTACACATGAACTTCAGCCATCTGTGCTTTTCCTGGGTCCATCTGTGTTCTCCAGCTTAGTCAACACTTTCTATTCTCCATAAAATGAATGCTTGTACATAGCTCTTTGAGTTGCAGTGTGAAATTCCTGGAGAACCACCCTATTATCTCACACTGAGCGATCAGAAGAAAGCCACACACTCAGGAGTCCTCACCCCAAATTTTGCCTGTATAAGCTTTTCCCAACAAAACGTTGGGGAGTTTGGGAGTTTTGATCATGAACAACCCATTCTCCTTGCTTGGCTCTGCAACAAACCCTTCTGTGCTCCAGACTCCTTTGGTTTATTTGGCCTCACTGTACGCATGGGGAGCACACGGACTTGTGTTCAGTAACAGGGCCCCTAGAATTGGCTGTTTCATGGTGTTCTTGTGCAGACAATTGAAATGTGCCATTTAAATGCCCTTGTACCTTTGCTTACCCTCCTCCCCAACCCAAATGAAAATTACATTCTGCCCATTGATAGCTTACAGTGAACAATGTTGGATTTGTGATCTCTGAAGATTTAGCTTCAGGACCAGGGACCAGACTTGATCACTTAAGATCATTCAAGCAGAGTTTTATTAAAGTACAAAAAGGGACAAAGCTTTTGATGTAGACATCAGAAGGGGGATCGAGAGTGCCCCCATCGCAGCCAGTTCAGTTGCTCAGTCATGTCCAAATCTTTGCGACCCCATGGTCTGCAGAACGCTAGGCTTCCCTGTCCTTCACCAAATCCCAGAGCTTGCTCAAACTCATGTCCATTGAGTCCCTAGTCTTATCAAGGCCTTATATACTTTTACCAGACCCATTCACACAACATACATCTTGAATTAACAAGATTAGAACTAACAATAGAAAGTGAAAGTGAAAGTGAATTTGTTCAGTCCTGTCCCACTCTTTGTGACCCCAGGGACTGTAGCCCAACCAGGCTCCTCTGTCCATGGGGATTTTCCAAGTAAGAGTACTGGAGTGGGTTGCATTTCCTTCTCCAAGAGATCTTCCAGACCCAAGGATTGAACCTGGGTCTCCCACACTTCAGGCAGATGCTTTACCACCAGGCAGATGTTTGAGCCACCAGAGAAATTCCAACAATAGAAAGGTCTCACTAGACCCACTCCCAGGCCACAGGACTGGAAAAGGTCAGTTTTCATTCCAATTCCAAAGAAAGGTAATGCCAAAGAATGCTCAAACTACCGCACAATTGCACTCATCTCACATGCTAGTAATGTAATGCTCAAAATTCTCCAAGCCAGACTTCAGCAATATGTGAATCGTGAACTCCCTGATGTTCAAGCTGGTTTTAGAAAAGGCAGAGGAACGAGAGATCAAACTGTCAACATCCACTGGATCATGGAAAAAGCAAGAGAGTTCCAAAAAAACATCTATTTCTGCTTTATTGACTATGCCAAAGCCTTTGACTGTGTGGATCACAATCAACTGTGGAAAATTCTGAAAGAGATGGGAATACCAGACCACCTAACCTGCTTCTTGAGAAATCTGTATGCAGGTCAGGAAGCAACAGTTAGAGCTGGACATGGAACAACAGATTGGTTCCAAATAGGAAAAGGAGTATGTCAAGGCTGTATATTGTCACCTTGCTTATTTAACTTCTATGCAGAGTACATCATGAGAAACGCTGGACTGGAAGAAACACAAGCTGGAATCAAGATTGCCGGGAGAAATATCAATAACCTCAGATATGCAGATGACACCACCCTTATGGCAGAAAGTGAAGAGGAGCTAAAAAGCCTCTTGATGAAAGTGAAAGAGGAGGGTGAAAAAGTTGGCTTAAAGCTCAACATTCAGAAAACGAAGATCATGGCATCTGGCCCCATCACTTCATGGGAAATAGATGGGGAAACAGTAGAAACAGTGTCAGACTTAATGCAGATGACACCACCCTTATGGCAGAAAGTGAAGAGGAGCTAAAAAGCCTCTTGATGAAAGTGAAAGAGGAGGGTGAAAAAGTTGGCTTAAAGCTCAACATTCAGAAAACGAAGATCATGGCATCTGGCCCCATCACTTCATGGGAAACAGATGGGGAAACAGTAGAAACAGTGTCAGACTTCATTTTTTTGGGCCCCAAAATCACTGCAGATGGTGACTGCAGCCATGAAATTAAAAGACACTTACTCCTTGGAAGAAAAGTTATGACCAACCTAGATAGTATATTCAAAAGCAGAGACATTACTTTGCCAACTAAGGTCTGTCTAGTCAAGGCTATGGTTTTTCCTGTGGTCATGTATGGATGTGAGAGTTGGACTGTGAAGAAGGCTGAGCACCGAAGAATTGATGCTTTTGAACTGTGGTGTTGGAGAAGACTCTTGAGAGTCCCTTGGAGTGCAAGGAGATCCAACCAGTCCATTCTGAAGGAGATCAACCCTGGGATTTCTTTGGAAGGAATGATGCTAAAACTGAAGCTCCAGCACTTTGGCCACCTCATGCGAAGAGTTGACTCATTGGAAAAGATTCTGATGCTGGGAGGGATTGGGGGCAGGAGGAGAAGGGGACGACCGAGGATGAGATGGCTGGATGGCATCACAGACTCAATGGACATGAGTCTGAGTGAACTCCGGGAGTTGGTGATGGACAGGGAGGGCTGGCCTGCTGTGATTCATGGGGTCACAAAGAGTCAGACACGACTGAGCGACTGAACAGAACAGAACAGACCCACTCCCACAACATATAGTTTAAGATAATGGGATTAGAACTAAGAATAGAAAGATTTTACCAGACCCACTCCCATAATATACATTTTAAGATGACAGGGTTAGTTAGAAGGTTCTTAAGAAGGAGAAATATGTCCTCAAGCAGGATACATTGTTGTTATATAATCACTGGTACAGAGTTTAACGAAGATCATGGTATCCAGTCCCATCACTTCATGGGAAATAGATGGGGAAACAGTGGAAACAGTGTCAGACTTTATTTTGGGGGGCTCCAAAATCACTGCAGATGGTGATTGCAGCCATGAAATTAAAAGACGTTTACTCCTTGGAAGAAAAGTTACATACGACCAACCTAGATAGTATATTCAAAAGCAGAGACGTTACTTTGCCGGCTAAGGTCCATCTAGTCAAGGCTATGGTTTTTCCAGTGGTCATGTATGGATGTGAGAGTTGGACTGTGAAGAAGGCAGAGCGGCAGAGAACTGATGCTTTTGAACTGTGGTGTTGGAGAAGACTCTTGAGAGTCCCTTGAATTGCAAGGAGATCCAACCAGTCCATTCTGAAGGAGATCAACCCTGGGATTTCTTTGGAAGGACTGATGCTAAAGCTGAAACTCCAGTACTTTGGCCACCTCATGCAAACTCATTCCATGAGTTGACTCATTGGAAAAGACTCTGATGCTGGGAGGGATTGGGGTCAGGAGGAGAAGGGGACGACAGAGGATGAGATGGTTGGATGGCATCACTGACTCGATGGATGTGAGTCTGAATGAACTCTGGGAGTTGGTGATGGACAGGGAGGCCTGGCGTGCTGAGATTCATGGGGTCACAGAGTCGGACATGACTGAGCAACTGAACTGAACTGAACAGAGTTTAAGGAAAATATATCCTTGAGCAAGATGAGTTGTTTTGTTGTGCAATCATCAGCTCCAGGCGTAAAGAAAAAAATACCTGTCCTTTTCTCCTCCTTGAGAACTCCAGACCCCTCTCTCCTCCTCCGGGACCCTGAACTTCTTATCGACCTGCCTAGGAATTGACTCTCTCCCCAGAACCTGGCTATGCAGCTCCTATGGATTGCACAAAATGGCATATTTACAATTTATTTTATTCTCCAGATTTATTGAGCTATAGTTGACATACAACACTGTTTAAGGTGTACAAAATAAGGACTTGAAATATATGTGCATTGTGAAATGGTTACCACAATAAGGATTACACATCCTTATCATTTATTTTTCCCATTTCCATAGATTTTGTGGGCAGAAAGGTATGCATTTGGATGCAGGCTGTTTTAGTAGCTGTGAGATTTTGGGCAAGTTACTCACCTTCTCTTGCTCACCTATCTATTGTGGATAATACAGCTGTATCTCTGTGTTGTTATGAGGATGCAGTAAAGTAGTTCGTGTAATATACCTCTGAGTGCTAATCAATAGACGCTGAATCTTTGTGAAATCCTCTTACTCTGGTAGACCATTGCTAGGCTCTGCCTCCCTGGTTATTTTGCCTCTCCCATGCATCTCTCCAAACTTTTATTATAACCGCAAGATTTATTATCTTTGAAAGTGAAAGTGAAAGTGAAGTTGCTCAGTCATGTCTGACTCTTTGAGACCCCGACTGTAGCCCACCAAGCTCCTCCATCCATGGGATTCTCCAGGCAAGAGTACTGAAGTGGGTTGCCATTTCCTTCTCCAGGGGATCTTCCTGACCCAGGGATCAAACCCAGGTCTCCCACATTTCAGGCAGACTCTTTAATCTCTGAGCCACCAGGGAAGCCTGTGGCTCTTTCTTATCTTTATATACTAGTAAAAGTGATAAAGAACTTAAATCAAGTTCTTGGTCATAGAACTGGCATTTATTATAGCCAAGATTTAAATCCAGTTCTTTCTCACTGTTGCCCACTTGCTCTTTCTTTTCTCTGCTGAGTTAGCAGGCTTCCAGCATTTTATTCTACTCAAGCATATTGTGGACCAAGTTTTCACAAGTTTTGTATTCTAACAGAATTGTACATTGTGAGCACAAAACAGATATCAACATGTGTCAAATGGCTATAGTTCTACTCTGCGGATCCAATATCCCATCCCTCAACCAGCACCAGAAACAGGTTCCCTCTATATATACTAGTAAAAGTGATAAAGAACTTAAATCAAGTTCTTGGTCATAGAACTGGCATTTATTATAGCCAAGATTTAAATCCAGTTCTTTCTCACTGTTGCCCACTTGCTCTTTCTTTTCTCTGCTGAGTTAGCAGGCTTCCAGCATTTTATTCTACTCAAGCATATTGTGGACCAAGTTTTCACAAGTTTTGTATTCTAACAGAATTGTACATTGTGAGCACAAAACAGATATCAACATGTGTCAAATGGCTATAGTTCTACTCTGCGGATCCAATATCCCATCCCTCAACCAGCACCAGAAACAGGTTCCCTCTCTATGTGACTGCACCTTTATCCATGTATTCACATGTGGGTAGCTGAAAATGGTGCTCCTCACTTCTTGCCCCCAAAATATTCATGGCAAATTCATGGAACCTATGAATGTTACTTTAATTGGAAAAAAGGCTGTTGCAGATGTAATTAAGGATCTTGAGATGAGGTGACAATTACCCAGATAGGACCTAAATCTAATGACAAGAGTCATTTATAAGAGAAAGGCAGAGGGAGATCTGAGATAAATAGGTGTGACCTCAAGCAGATATTGCAGTGATGGGGCCACAAGCCAAGGAATGCCTGGAGCTGTCAAAAGCAGGAAGAGGTCAGGAAGGATGCTCCTTCTAAGAGAGCCTGTCTTGTTGATACCTTGGTTTCAGACTTCTGGCCCCCACTGTAAAAGAATAAATTTCTGTTGTTTGAAGTCACCAAATTTATAGTAATTTGTCACTACAATTAAGAAACTAGTACACCATCCATTGATATGAATGGGCTAAATATAATAATAAGAAATTATATTTCTTGAGTGCCTTCCCTCTCCTGTGATTTTTTTCCCTCTGGCACTGCTCCAAACTTTGGAGCGATACAGTTATCTTATTTTCCCTGTCTTGACTATTAATGCTGTGGCGCCTCCAGTGGTTTTGCTACTCACCAATCCTGAAGACAGCAAGTTCAGATGACATTGACTGAAAGTTTGGAGAGTTTAGAAAACCAGGTCTTGGAATCTCAAGATCAGTGTTTGGTCTTTAATTTTTTCCTTAGAGGAAGACAGAAAGGTGAGGTCAAAATTTCTATTAACTATGAAAAATACTATTTAGGGGAATGGGCAGAGAAGATTGTCTCATTTCCCGGCAAATTCATTTTTAACTTACTGGCAACTTGGTGCCGCTAGATCTGAAAGTCATGCCAGTGGGTAGGTTAATACATTCTTTGCAGAGATGTGACAACTGCCACTAGGAAGAATGTGCATTACTTTAAAATTAAGGTAAATTCCCATATTTAGTATTGAGGGAAAAATTAGCATGATCTCTTAACAGCTGAAAGTGAATAAAGCCACCAAGGTTTATTTGCAAGTGATTGTAGTGAATAATTGCAGACCTAAGTTGGAAAATGAAATCGATTAAATCTTAAAGACTTGAGATAAGGACTCTAGTTCTGGAGCTAACACGGTATAAACTCTGTATCTCAGTAGATAGGAGAGAAAGGAGAATAGCTTTCTGATGAAAGAAACTCGTCCACAGCGATCATCTCTCCAAGAGCCTATTTTCTTTGCTAGAAAATCAAAGAGGAAAATTATATTTCAAGGTCATGGAATTAATCTTCCTCTGAACAATAATAACAAAAATGCAGTTAAAAAAAAAAAACAACAACTAGATTTATACCTGGAAATAAATCTGTTGAAAGGGACTGCGGTTTCAAATATAAAAATATTCCTGATTTTAAAAGCTGCAGAACCTGGATTTGATTTCAGGCCAGAGTCTATTGGTCACTCAGAGGCCAGAGGTCCGGGTGAGCAGAGATGCTCCTGTTCACCTCCATTTTGTCACAGTTTTATAAATTCTCTATTTTAACTATAATATCCATCATACATTTTCTTTTTTCATGGCTGTTACTGAGTCAGGGACATCACATAGCTGTGATGTCCTATAGTCTGATCCTCTCTCTTTTATTTCTGTCCGTTCATACCATCATCATAATACTTTGGGTGAACATGGCATAGAAGGAAACTATCCTTTTCCCCAAGTAGTTTTCTGGGGAAATAGATAAAAAATAATGTGTAATTTTTGAAAGTAAGCTACTTAACTGTAAACATAAGGCATGGTTTTATTTGTCATATAGTGTAAGAATTGTTTTGAAAAGTTTCAAGATAGAAAAGTAAAATAAAGAGAGCAAGGAGTGAATCTCTTGGTGATCCTGATTGGCATCATACATAGGTTATCTGGAACTCTCCAATTGTTTTCTTTAATTTTCATTGAAGTTACAATGTTGTGTTTGTTTCAGGTGTACAGTGAGGTGAATCAATTATGCATATACATATATCTACTCTTTTCCCATATAGAACATTACAGAGTATTGAGTAGAGTCCCCTGTACTATAGAGTAGATCTTCATTAGTTATTTGTTTTATATGCAGCAGTGTGTATATGTTAATCCCAGTCTCCCAGTGTATCCTCACCCACTGCCTGCCCGCAAGCCTTTATCCACGGGTAACCTAGGTTTCTTTTCTACATCTGTCACTCTGTTTCAGTTCTGTAGACAAGCTTATTTATAGGCTCATGAGAGGAACAGGAGAGGAACAAGATCCCTGTACAGGAGACAGGGATCAAGACCACCCCCATGGCAAAGTAATGCAAAAAAGCAAAATGGCTGCCTGGGGAGGCCTTACAAATAGCTGTGAAAAGAAGAGAGGCGAAAAGCAAAGGAGAAAAGGAAAGATATAAGCATCTGAATGCAGAGTTCCAAAGAATAGCAAGAAGAGATAAGAAAGCCTTCCTTAGTGATCAATGCAAAAAATAGAGGAAAACAACAGAATGGGAAAGACTAGAGATCTCTTCAAGAAAATTAGAGATACCAAGGGAACATTTCATGCAAAGATGGGCTTGATAAAGGACAGAAATGGTATGGACCTAACAGAAGCAGAAGATATTAAGAAGAGGTGGCAAGAATACACGGAAGAACTGTACAAAAAAGATCTTCATGACCAAGATAATCACGATGGTGTGATCACTCACCTAGAGCCAGACATCCTGGAATGTGAAGTCAAGTGGGCCTTAGAAAGCATCACTACGAACAAAGCTAGTGGAGGTGATGGAATTCCAGTGGAGCTGTTTCAAATCCTGAAAGATAATGCTGTGAAAGTGCTGCACTCAGTTTGCCAGCCAATTTGGAAAAGTCAGCAGTGGCCACAGGACTGGAAAAGGTCAGTTTTCATTCCAATCCCAAAGAAAGGCAATGCCAAAGAATGTTCAAACTACCGCACAATTGTACTCATCTCACATGTTAGTAAAGTAATGCTCAAAATTCCCCAAGCCAGGCTTCAGTAATACGTGAACAGTGAACTTCCAGATGTTCAAGCTGGTTTTAGAAAATGCAGAGGAACCACAGATCAAATTGCCAACATCCACAGGATCATCGAAAAAGCAAGAGAGTTCCAGAAAAACATCTATTTCTGCTTTATTGACTATGCCAAAGCCTTTGACTGTGTGGATCACAATCAACTGTGGAAAATTCTGAAAGAGATGGGAATACCAGAGCACCTGACCTGCCTCTTGAGAAATCTGTATGCAGGTCAGGAAGCGACAGTTAGAGCTGGACATGGAACAACAGACTGGTTCCAAATAGGAAAAGGAGTATGTCAAGGCTGTATATTGTCACCCTGCTTATTTAACTNGGGGTTCCAGAAAAATATTTATTTCTGCTTTATTGACTATGCCAAAGCCTTTGACTGTGTGGATCACAGTAAACTGTGAAAAATTCTGAAAGAGATGGGAATACCAGACCACCTGACCTGCCTCTTAAGAAAACTATATGCAGGTCAGGAAGCAAGAATTAGAACTGGACGTGGAACAACAGCCTGGTTCCAAATAGGAAAAGGAGTATGTCAAAGCAATATTGTCACCCTGCTTAGTTAACTTATATGCAGAGTACATCATGAGAAATGCTGGGCTGGAAGAAGCACAAGCTGGAATCAAGATTGCCGGGAGAAATATCAGTAACCTCAGATATGCAGATGACAACATCCTTATGGCAGATGGTTAAGAACTCAAAACTTCTTGATGAAAGTGAGAGAGGAGAGTGAAAATGTTGGCTTAAAGCTCAACATTCAGCTTAAAGCTCAAAATGTTGGCTTAAAGCTTAAAATCATGGCATCTGGTCCCAACAGTTCATGGCAAATAGATGGGGAAACAGTGTCAGACTTTATGTTTTGGGGCTCCACAATCACTGCAGATGGTGACTGCAGCCATGAAATTAAAAGACTCTTACTCCTTGGAAGAAAAGTTATGACCAACCTAGATAGCATATTGAAAAGCAGAGACATTACTTTGCCAACAAAGGTCCGTCTAGTCAAGGCTACGGTTTTTCTAGTAGTTATATATGGATGTGAAAGTTGGACTGTGAATAAAGTTGAGCACCAAAATTGATGCTTTTGAACTGTGGTGTTGGAGAAGACTCTTGAAAGTCCCTTGGACTGCAAGGCGATCCAACCAGTCCATCCTAAAGGAGCTCAGTCCTGGGTGTTCATTGGAAGCACTGTTGCTGAGGCTGAAACTCCAATACTTTGGCCACCTCATGCGAAGAGTTGACTCATTGAAAAAGCCCCTGATTCTAGGAGGGATTAGAGGCAGGAAGAGAAGGGGATGACAGCGGATAAGATGGCTGGATGGCATCACCGACTTGAAGGACATGATTTGGGTGAACTCTGGGAGTTGGCGATGGACAGGGAGGCCTGGCGTGCTGTGATTCATGGGATCACAAATAGTTGGAAATGACTGAGTGACAGAACTGAAGTGAGTCATGTCTTTGTGCTTCATTTCTGGTCTTCCATCCCTCTGAATGAATGATCCTGTGGTACTCTCAGAGGTCCTTTGTGCCACTTAATAACAGTTCAGTTGAGTTCAGTCGCTCAGTCGTGTCTGACTCTTTGCGACCCCATGAATCGCAGTACGCCAGGCCTCCCTTCCATCACCATCTCCCAGAGTTCACTCAGACTCACGTCCATTGAGTCCGTGATGCCATCCAGCCATCTCATGCTCGGTCATCCCCTTCTCCTCCTGCCCCCAATCCCTCCCAGCATCAGGGTCTTTTCCAATGAGTCAACTCTTCGCATGAGGTGGCCAAGTACTGGAGTTTCAGTTTCAGCATCATTCCTTCCAAAGAAATCCCAGGGTTGATCTCCTTCAGAATGGACTGGTTGGATCTCCTTGCAGTCCAAGGGACTCTCAAGAGTCTTCTCCGACACCACAGTTCAAAAGCATCAATTCTTCGGCACTCAGCCTTCTTCACAGTCTAACTCTCACATCCATACATGACCACAGGAAAAACCATAGCCTTGACTAGACGGACCTTAGTCGGCAAAGTAATGTCTCTGCTTTTGAATATACTATCTAGGTTGGTCATAACTTTTCTTCCAAGGAGTAAGCGCCTTTTAATTTCATGGCTGCAGTCACCATCTGCAGTGATTTTGGAGCCCAAAAAAACAAAGTCTGACACTGTTTCTACTGTTTCCCCATCTATTTCCCATGAAGTGATGGGGCCAGATGCCATGATCTTCGTTTTCTGAATGTTGAGCTTTAAGCCAACTTTTCCACTCTCCTCTTTCACTTTCAACAAGAGGCTTTTTAGCTCCTCTTCACTTTCTGCCATAAGGGTGGTGTCATCTGCATATCTGAGGTTATTGATATTTCTCCCAGCAATCTTGATTCCAGCTTGTGTTTCTTCCAGTCCAGCGTTTCTCATGATGTACTCTGCATAGAAGTTAAATAAGCAGGGTGACAATATACAGCCTTGACGTACTCCTTTTCCTATTTGGAACCAGTCTGTTGTTCCATGTCCAGTTCTAAGTGTTGTTTCCTGACCTGTATACAGATTTCTCAAGAGGCAGGTCAGGTGGTCTGGTATTCCCATCTCTTTCAGAATTTTCCACAGTTTATTGTGATCCACACAGTCAAAGGCTTTGGCATAGTCAATAAAGCAGAAACAGATGTTTTTCTGGAACTCTCTTGCTTTTTCCATGATCCCGCGGATGTTGGCAATTTGATCTCTGGTTCCTCTGCCTTTTCTAAAACCAGCTTGAACATCAGGGAAACAACAAAATCATTCTTTACTGCTTTAGAAAGAGTTTGTTCAGATCTTTGCATTTTACTACTCCAACAATGTTAGCTAACTTGGATCAGTGGTCACCCTGCTGATTGGAAGTAGAGAGTTCAAAACTGACAGAGATTGGGAAAGGTTTAGTTTACCAATGAAAACAATGCTGTTAAGAAGTCTCAGATACTCACACAGATCTGCCACAATGGAGCAGAAATATTTGATTTATGAAATGATTCTTTGATTTGTTAATTAATGAGAAACCCTCAGGAAATCATTAGATGAAAGTAGCTTTTCCTTACATTCATCTTCTTGGCTGGCCTTCCTCTGGCCCTTCAGGTGCCCCCGACCAGTGCAAACACTCCTGAGGCATGTGCCTGAAATTGCCATGATGATCAGAACTAACTCCTTTAATTCCCCTCTTCCTTTCCCCTTCCAACCCTGGCTCTTGGATACTTGTCCTTGTATCATTTAATTGTTTTCCTTGATTCTCTTCCACCTTTAGGGTAACCAATTTTTATTTTTTTTTGGCTTTTGAGGGCTTTCATAGTTTGTTTGCTGTTCTGCCTATCTCCATAGTGTTTGCCTTCCCAATAGAGGTTCAGTGAGAGTTTTGTCATTTTGCCCTCATTTGACTTTATAACTGCCAATCTCCACTCTCCATCCCATAAAGGAAAGATGACTCACCGCCTCCTGTAAAACACTGGCGTTCTTATTATCACCTAAATTTCCACTGTATCTTCTATTATGGACCCACACCCTCCCCATTTTCTACAATATACCACTGAGCAATATACATTTATTTTTCATGTTTATGAAAGATCCCCTGAAGGAAAAGAGCTAGCTGGCATCTTAATACAATTGGCTTTCGAGCTATTGGTGTAGCCTCACCTTTGTCAGATCAATTTTCTATGAAACTTTGTGTGGTTTTGTGACAATTTTCAACTTGGCTTTTATAAGCTCAATTAATGATGTTGCAGCTTCCCCTGGGGGTTTACTGGTCCCAGGTGCTCTTGTGTGGCAGACGTTACAAAACACCTGATAGATGTCGGACTTTGCATATACACTAAAAACCACATACACACACATAGATATAGATATAGGTGACATAGAACAGATATATATCTATCTAAATAGATTGATAGATAATATCTATTTCTCATAAAATAAGTGGATCTGATTACATTTTTTAACAAAGTTGAATTAATTGTCTGTAAATCAGTATAACTCTTTAGGATGATGAGATGCATTGTGGCAAAAGAAGGTGCTAATGGATGGCAGTGAAGATATTCAGGTTCTGGTTCTCACCTTCCTCTAAGACTGTGTCACCTTGAGTAGGTCCTGCCATCCATGGGGGGCTCAGGCTCTCGATCTTCTAAATGAGAGGTGTGGACTAACAAATCAGTGCTTGCTGATGCAAACACATATTAATATAAATAGTTTAGGCAATATGCTCTCTGTTGCAACTACTCAGTTCAGCATTTTGCTGTGGAAATAGTCACAGATAATATTTAAGTGAATGGACACAGTTGTCCTCCAATAAAACTTTATTTACAAAAACAGCTGATGGACAAGCTTCATTCTTTGGCCCTTGACTGAATGATCTTTAAATGTGCTGTATGTCTGCTCTAATATTGTGTGCATGCTCAATCACGTGCCACTTTTGCAACCCCCTGGACTATAACTTGCAAGGCTGCTCTGTCCATAGGATTTCCCAGGCAAGAATATTGGGCGGTTTGCCATTTCCTTCTCCAGGGGATCTCCCCAACCCAGAGACTGAACCTGCATCTCTTGCATTGTAAGCAGATCCTTTTACTGCTGAGTCACTGGGAAAGCTCTGATATTACCTAATCCTAAATACATATAAGCTATCTGGTGGAGCACAATTCCCAACATGATTTAAAGATAATAGTATGATGTTTAATTTACATTAAAGTTGTTTTTCATGATGTTTTCTGTGATCCCTAGTCCCTCGTCCTAGTTCATCCATACTACTATCCCTTCATTTTGCATGGACACACACACACACACATGTCTGTGCATATGTGTGTGCTCACACGCACATACACATTTCCTGCACAAGTTCAAAATGACCTGTTCTCAAATTGTTGCTACTTGGAAAGTCAGTGTTCACTTACAGGCAATTTTGATAAATTGTGAAGTATATAAGCTGACTTAGTAATGATCTCATTATGTCATCAGTTCAACAAATATGACTAAGAACTTACCTATGTGGCATTGTGCTTGGACCTGGGGATAAAACAGTGAGCAAAAGAGATACAGCCCACATCTTCAAGGTCTAAATTGTCCAGCATAATGGATTTAATACTTCAGTATCACAACTGCTCAATAAGTTTTACTAATGTAGTTCTAAAAATACAGAAGTATGAACCAAAAAGATATGTGCTCTTTCCTTAATTTACTACTGAAATGACTTTGGTCTAATACTCTAAGTCTTATGAGCTTTACCTTTCTCAGTTGCCTTTTGCAGTTGTATATGCAATATAGCTATATGCATTATAGATGTACCTGCCTTAAAGCAGATTTATAAAGTTTTAAAGGGTTCATTCATGCAAAATGTTATCCAAAAACTTTAAGATACATGGATTAGGCTATTGAGTCAGACTTTTTTTTTTTAACCTGGATAATGTTACTTATTAAGTACTCGTTTATTTCTTTATTTTATAAAAGGTGTGATGTAATTTCTTTATAAGCATAGGCTCTTTTGTATTAAAATTGGTGTTTTAAATCAGAATCATCCTCATGGTTCCCATTAGAAGAAATTAGATTTTTTAGGATTTCATTCTTACTGCAGTTTCTATAGCACTCACCCCTCCTCCTTGACCTCTCCCCACCAGACAGAAGTAAATTATAAACCAGCACTAGCAAATGTCAACATATGTAACTTCAAGAATAGAATATTAAGCTAATTTGTTTGGCTAAATAATAATTTTACAACATTGTATTCAAACTTATTGATTGATGAAGCCATGCTCCTGACATCTAATATAACTTATCACATTTATTTTTACTGCACAAATACCCTGTTTGATATTTTCTCCATTTTAAAATACTTTCACAATGGAAAAACAGATGGATCAAGATGCAATTCCATGTTAGCCTGACATTAAAACACCTGCTCTTTTCTCAAATTATACAGTGTTCTCTCTGTTCTTCTTCAGTTTGAAGTTAAATTTAGTTTTCAATAGTCTAGAACCATCTTGGAGAGCCACTGAGGTAACTGAGTTTTATTTATACGAGAATAGAAAAACCTTGTTCAGGAGTAACTCATCTTAAGGGAGAGGCCAAAAGCTGGAATACAGTTCAAATGTAATGAAGCAGAATCAGAGGTTTGTGATGACCTGAGAGCATTCTACTCACAGTCCTCTGGCCAGTTCCCATCCTCTGCATTCACATCTTGCCTTAGTTGGGGCAGGGGTGGTAGGAAACAAAGTAAAATAAAAGATAAACTAATTCTAAAGGAGCAAAGACCTGGAGACATAATAGCATAGGTGGCCAGCCTCCCAGATCCGTGTGTTGAGGTTGTATGCCTAATATTTGCCTCAATAGCAGTGTTCACTCTCAGAAGTGTAATGACCCTGTGGACAACAGCAGGTCCACTTTCTACAGCTGCTCACTCAAGTCTGCCACTTCTTGTTTTCTTACAAAGAATGAATGATTCCAGAGTTAGCTGAGATAAAAGAAGAGAAACAGATCCAGAAGTTCCAATAGAAATTTGCTATGGACCCAGGTTCCCATAGGAACATTAGTAGCAGAATTTTATATAAACACATACATGCATGCATCCATGAGCTTCCCTTGTGGTTCAACTGATAAAGAAACTGCCTGCAAGGCAGGAGACTTGAGTTCTATCCCTGAGTTGGGAAGATCCCCTGGAGAAGGGAGAGGCTACCCACTCCAGTATTTTGGCCTGGAGAATTTCATGGACTGTATAGTCCATGGGGTCGCAAAGAGTCAGACATGACTGAGCGACTTTCACTTCACATTCATCTATATGCATTTTTCTGTGCATATATACATATATGTACATGCATTATATATGATGCTTCATGTGTTTACAGTCCTCAGTTCTAGATTGCATGTTTGTTCACGATTTTAGTTGACAAGACAGTCTTCATTGCACAAAACTGATGGCAACTCAATAGGAATTCCTTATTATTTTATATGCACTTACCATCTTATCTCTATAAATTTTTATAAAATCATTAGACTAAAAATCACAGATTATCCTGGATTATCCCCCATTCCCACTCCCGAACTCCCCAATAGATAGCACAGTATATCCTTTCAGCCCTTTGGAAAGTTAAAACCATGAATTCCTGCTTCTTGATACAAGAGTGAGTTAGACTGATTATCAGTCAGGAAAAAAGAAAAAAAAAAAAAAAAACTAATTCATTCTGTTTCTTATACATGGAACTAACCCTAAACATCCAGCTTCACATTGTTCCCATTAGAAAACCCTCCAGCCTCCTGCCATACCTATAATCAAAATTCTTCTTCTGCAGTTGAAAAGAAAAGAGGAAAAATAGAAGGACTATTTAAAGAGGTCTTTATCTCTTGTCTTCTAACTAAAACCTATATCCCATATCCGTTCTCTGCTAAACTCTTCCATTTTTTAAACTCTGCTCTGTCTCCTAGGACAGGGGCCACAGAGTATCTATCAGTGTATTTGTAGGGAAAGATGACTGGGAAAGATTGCAGGCAGGAGAGAAAGGAGCAACAGAGGATGGGATGGTTGGATGGCATCACCAACTCAACGGATATGCGTTTGAGTGAGCTCCAGGAGTTGGTGGTGGCCAGGAAAGCCGGATGTGCTGCAGTCCATGGGGGTCACAAAACATCATACACAACTGGGCGACTGAACTGAGCTGAACTGAGGAGGATCTTTGGGAGAACAGCAGTGTAGTGAAATTCCACATCTAATGTCTTTCAGAGGCAAGACTTTAGAGGCATTGCTTATATTTTCTGAACTTCGTTTTCTCTCCAGTGACACAGGGTAAATAAACATACTACTTGTCATCTTCATGAGGACATGGCTCTGTACTGCTTACCTCCAGCAGAGTGCCTGGCAAGGGAAGATAGCCCTTTAATAAAAGAAAGAATGTGGAGTGGGAGGGTAGATATGAGGGGATGAAATAGAGAAAAGTATGAGAAAAACATCTGTAAAATAGTTGCTTCTCAGTAAGCCCTTTAGTTAAAGTCATTTCCTAGTATCTTTATTTTCCCCTCCTACACCAGAAGTTTATTCCAACTAATCTGCATCACTCCAGTTTTGCACATCCTTGGTCTTAGATACCTAGTAATGATGTTGATGTAATATTAAGAAAAGGTGGGATGTGAACACACATTGAATATTTTAGCTTACCTTCTTTCTTTATACCTCATAGGTGTTGTGACTCATGACACAATGGTTGTGAAGCGTCATACCACCCTTATGCTGACTTTCTCAATTGCTACAATCTTTGAAGCCAAAGAAACAAAAAAATCAAACAAAAATGAAAACAAAGCTATCTTGTATCCTTCAACTTTCTTCTCTCACTCCTTTTTCCTGCATCTCTCCCTTCCTTCCTCTCTCTTCATTCTTTCCTTCCTTTTCTTCCTGTGTTCTGTCATTTTTTTTTCTCTGAAAGAATATTTCATCTCTACAATTTCCTTCACCATTGGCTAATAGTTTTGTGATTTTTGTTTATGGAACACTTTATCAGCTGAATTTTATACCTGAACAAAAATCATATGTTGCAGTTCCACGCCCCCAGGACTTCAGAATGAAACCTTATTTGGAAACAGGGTTGTTGCAAATGTAGCTACTTAAGACAAGGTCATACTGGAGCAGGTTGGACCCTTTATCTAATAGGACTGGTGTCATTTAAAAAGGAGGACATTTGGATACACACACACACACGCACACACACACACAAAGATGCATGCAGCATGTAGGCAAAAATCACCTACAAGTTAAAAAACATTAAAGATTTCCAAAAGCCACCAGAAACCACTAAAGAAGCCTAAACAGACCCATCCCCTGTACCTTCAGAGAGCAGGGCCCCATTAAAACACCTTGATCTCAGAATTCTAGCCTCTGTAACTGCAAAGCTATACATTTCTGTCTAAATCAAGCCATTTATGGTATTTTGTTACCACAGCCCTAAGAAATTAACATGCATTATAAGCTTATCTTTCTAGACTACTCTTTTAAAAGGGTTTCCCCTTATTGACTTATTTCCCTCTTCAAGCATTTATCTTTATGAGACAAAATGATCTCTAAAGGAATAGATATTCAAAAAAAAAAAAAAAAAAAAGGGTGGGGTGAGGATGGGGGAAATTCCCTAGTGGTCCAGTGGTTAAGATTCAGTGCCTTCACTGCCAGGGCCCAGATTCAATCTCTGGTCAAGGAACTAAGATCACACAAGCCACACTGCATGGTCAAAATAATAATGATGATGATAATAGTAATAATAAAGCGATACATGTAATCACCCCCCCACCTCACATCCTTAAACACTGTCATAACTCTACGTTGCCCTGCAGTGACGTTGGCAGGACACTCTGTGTCCCAGCCACCCCTTTTCTTTCTCCACTGCCACATCACCTACCCTTCTCGTCTTTCAAGCTCCCACAACAGGACATCTCTCAGATCTCCATGTCCCCTCTCCTGACCCCACTGCGGGCGGGCTTGAGTCTAAATGTCATTCCTCAACAACATTCAAATGGCTCAAAGTGTCGGCCCCTGTTTTCCTGATCATCTGTCATCAATTGTCATACAGGGCACAGCAAACTTATTTTTCTAGCATTTTAGGATTTTTCTGGCTGGAAAGATTGTTATTTGTATATGCTAAATTCTGCTTAAATCCCCTTAGGCCGCTTCAGTAATAAATCAAGCAAATACATCAAAGAAAGAAAACTTTGCAGAGCTTTATTCCTGAGCCATTGAAAAAGTGTCCTTTGGCATGCAGGCAAAAAGTGGATTTTAGCCTGATGGATTTTCCTTTGCTTTAATTCCTGATTTTAACGGCATTAGGCAGAGGGGAAGGAAATGGCTCCTCACAGTCTTCAAAAATGGAAGGAAATTGAAAACCCTTAAAATCCTCATTATGCTTGAACTTCTCCCCTTCACTTAACCATGAGCATCAAGTTTTTCATTATTTCCTTACTAATTAACTTACCTGAGCATAATCAACAAATAATAAAATGTGGTGGCAAAAGAAATTAGTCTCTAAGTGTTCCCTAGAATTGCTGTGATATGAGAAACAAGTGATATGTTCCAGACGGAGCCCTTTCCCTAGAGAACCAACCTTCCCTTCAGCCACCAGGTGGCTTTTCTGCTTGGAGTGACTTTCAGAGTTCAATCTCTGGGCTCTTATGAAGCTGTTTTCTACATACAGACTTGCTTATGGAACAGGTCGACAGAATCAAAATATTTTGTTGTGCTCCAGGATGAAGCGAGAGGAAATTGCTTGGAATATGAAACAAGCAAGGGGGCTTAAGAGAGTCCCAAAAGGTAATTTATTCTGCAATGAGACCTTTGGGGTTGAGGCATTCAATAGTGAATCTCTGCTTTGAGGACTTTCTCTAAGATTTAGGGGTACTTTTGAGTCAGTTCCTGAAAAGGTAATGGGATTGTCAATGTTTCCCATTTATTCCTGCCTTGAATGTGAAAGAAAAAAATAAAGAAGAGAAAGATTATCTTTGATTATCTGAAATAGGTGGGGTTAGATTACAGGAAATGTGATTTGGGTTTTAGACAGTGTGGGCTGAAATCAGAACACTGAGGCTAATCTACTCTGTGCTAATTATCATGGCAGAGTGATACTGACTGAAGGATTAAGGAACTTTCCTGAAAGAACTTCACAAAGTCTAATTTTATAAAACCTAAAAATGGTATAATGGGCTTGGGAGCTGTGGATCTCATCAGATGCTTGCTGTAGGGTGGCTCAGGCAAATGGAAGCCTGAGAAGGAGCTAAGGAGGGAAGCAGAGCTGTTGTCAGAGCAACACAAGGGATGTTCTTCACTTGCTCAGCAAGTCTCAGGTGTTAATCCCTCTATTTCAGGGAGCTGAGAGTAGAAAAGTGGGTGGGGTTGAAGGCTGAACACTCAGTTTGAGGACCTAGATTGTCTTTGAGCAAAAGAATGGACTTCTTGACCCTCCACCTCCTCATGCAAAGAACTGAAATTATTTTCAGAGGTTATTATGAGGATGGAATGACATAGTGAAAACAAAACATTTTTATACAATAATACATATATCTCTTACAGTATTTATCACATGGCAGTCTTTCATGAGCATTTAAAGATGGTTTCACACACAATGAACACACACCTGAATATTATTATCATCTGTATTATGTGGATGAATTAATTGGCGCCAAAATCTTTAGGTTTGAAAACTGTAAAGTCAGTGTATGTTATTATTATCAGGGACTTGTTTCCTTAATAATCACATTACTTCTCAGCAGAATTAAATGCAAAAAGAAGGTGGAACAAAGGGGAGATATTGAAATGTGTAGATGCAAGTAGATAATATTCATGCTCATATTCTTCAATCTGACTGTTTTCCTTGATTTGTGGATATAAACCAGATACACAGACTATGAGTGCAAAAATAATCACAACTTGATTCCATTCAGTCCACTTCTGTCCAGCAATGCTGCCACCTATTTAACCATCATCTACTCCAGCCTGTGTTGAAGAAACAAACTTCTCACTGAGCTTCTTGAGTACTATCTCCTTCTCCTCTTAGCTTATCTCCACACTGCCTGTGATCTTTCTAAATTATAAGCAAACTATCCTTCATGGTGATAATTGATCTTATGGCAAAATTGAAACAGCGTATGGTGTCTAACAAGACCCTTGATAGCTTGAAAGGGCCATTCCCTTCTCCAGGGGATCTTCCCAACCCAGGGATCAAATCTGGGTCTCCCACATTGCAAGTGGATCCTGTACCAGCTAAGCCACCAGGGAAGCCCAAGAATACTGGAGTGGGTAGCCTGTCCCTTTTCCAAGGGGTCTTCCTGACCCAGGAATCAAACTGGAGTCTTCTGCATTGCAGGTGGATTATTTACCAAGATGGAGCTAGGCACACAGCAAACACCAACATTGCATTCAGGAGAAGCAAAATAGAAAACAGAAATCTAGTAAAAATGGGAATATAGTTTTATATCTGCCAAATGGTTAAGAAATGCATAAATGCTATAAAAAAATGAAGCTTGACCTTGACAAAGATCTGCAGTGTGTTTGCAGACATGAGGATGAGAAGGGTACTGATTGTGAACAGTTGTCAAGAGAAGGAAGGAGAGTCATCTAGAATGGAGGGGAAAGATGTCACGCCAGATGTGGGAAGGTGAGTGTGGCCCAAGGCACTCAGGTTGGACTGGGGGCTGGTGGAGGCTTGAGATGGTGTATGTGTGCATGTTTTGTATTCCTACACAGCTTGGTGCAGCGAGGTGTGCTTTTTCTGCATTCAGGTGTACATTCTACATTCTGTGTTTCTCACAGAAAAATCACACCTAAGTAAATGCTTTATTGAATATGCCAAAGCGTTTGACTGTGTGGATCACATAAACTGTGGAAAATTCTGAAAGAGATGGGAATACCAGACCACCTGACCTGCCTCTTGAGAAGCCTATATGCAAGTCAGGAAGCAACAGTTAGAACTGGACATGGAACAACAGATTGGTTCCAAATAGGAAAAGGAGTACGTCAAGGCTGTATATTGTCACCCTGCTTATTTAACTTCTATGCAGAGTACATCATGAGAAATGCTGAATTGGAAGAAACACAAGCTGGGATCAAGATTGCCGAGATAAATATCAATAACCTAGATATGCAGATGACGCCACCCTTATGGCAGAAAGTGAGGAGGAGCTAAAAAGCCTCTTGATTAAAGTGAAAGAGGAGAGTGAAAAAGTTGGCTTAAAGCTCAACATTCAGAAATGGCATCTCGTCCCATCACTTCATGGGAAATAGATGGGGAAACAGTAGAAAGAGTGTCAGACTTTACTTTTTTGGGCTCCAAAATTACTGCAGATGGTGACTGCAGCCATGAAATTAAAAGACGCTTACTCCCTGGAAGAAAAGTTATGACAAACCTAGATAGCATATTAAAAAGCAGAGACCTTGCATTGCCAACAAAATTCTGTCTAGTCACGGCTATTGTTTTTCCTGTGGTCATGTATGGATGTGAGAGTTGGACTGTGAAGAAAGCTGAGGGCTGAAGAATTGATGCTTTTGAACTGTGGTGTTGGAAAAGACTCTTGAGAGTCTCTTGAACTGCAAGGAGATCCAGCCATTCCATTCTAAAGGAAATCAGTCCTGGGTGTTCATTGGAAGGACTGATGCTAAAGCTGAAACTCCAACAACTTGGCCCCCTTATGCGAAGAGTTGACTCATTGGAAAAGACTCTGATGCTGGGAGGGACTGGGGACAGGAGGAGAAGGGGACAACAGAGGATGAGATGGCTGGATGGCATCACCAACTCAATGGACATGAGTTTGAGTGAACTCTGGGAGTTGCTGATGGACAGGAAGGCCTGGTGTGCTGCTATTCATGGGGTGGCAAAGAGTCGGACACGACTGTGTGATTGAACTGAACTGAAAGCAAATGCAAAATTCACTCATGCTCAAACGGTTCCCTACTTCATTAATTGCATTGGAATAAACTCACCTTTTCAAAGCCAACGCTATGGCAAACTGTTTGATGCACCATGGTTCATCCTAATTCTGGACAAAGACTCATTAGTCTTCTCTGTAGATCCTTCACCCTGGGCTCCTCTTCACGTCCATAAATCCTACTGATCCTGTATACCTTAGTGTAAGCACATTTCATTCCAAGAAGCTTCTGTCGAACTTCAATATATGCCAAGTCAACTTTTCTTAAACTCATCTTCTCTTATTTCACCCAAACTGTTCATAAACCTAGACCCATTCCTTCAAAATATTTTGTGAGAACATGCCTTTCCTTATCACTAACCTCCCTCAGTGAATTCATCTCCCCCATCTTTCTTCTCTCAATAAATTGAAATTTCTTTCTTCTAGTTGATCATAAACTTGACCTTATTATTTCTTCTCTTACTTTTATAACTTACGTTCAGTCTGTCAGGAAAACTTGTCGGTTCTGTCTTCAGAATATATCCAAAATCCAACCACTTCTTGCCAACGTCACTGTTGTCCTTGTTCAAGCCATCAGCAGCCCTTGCCTGGATGGTAGTGGTGCTTTTACTGTCTCCTTCCTGCCAATCTTGTTCCATATAGTTGATTCTTAACACAGAAGCAGAGTAACCCTTTTAACAAGTAAATCATGTTACTTTTCTGTCCAGAGTGGCATTCAGAGGCCTAACAATCAGCTTACATGGACTTAAGCCATCTCATAACATCCCCTGCTCAAATCAGATCCATTGTCTCTTATTCTCTTCTTTCATCTACCCTTCAGCCACACTGATTTCTTTTCAATTTCTTGAGCACACCAAGCACATCACTTCAGAGCTTTAGTACTTGGTCTGTACATTATCTGGAACACTCTTGGCTCAGATATCAATATAGCTTGATTTCGTACTTTCAAGGTCTCTGCCAGACTATCTCTTTAGTGGTGAGCTTTTCCCTGAGTAATCTAATTAAAGTCACAAGAATAAGGTCCCTTCACCAATAGCATGCTTGTCCAAGTAGCTGTCCAGTAGCTGTCCCCTACTCTGACTCATTTTAACTACAACGTTTTACACTTTTTCTTTCTTTCTTATTTTTTTAAAATTTTTTTTAAATTGTGAAAGTATGATAGCATACTTACAGAAGACTTGGAAAATACAGAACCAAGTTGTATGTAGTTCCACTATATATTACAATTATTTTTTAAGTAAATAAATTAAGATTTTGTTGGAATTTCTATACCAAGCTCTCAACAATTTATAGAATGAATAGTCAGAAAAGTAGAAGGATATAATAGACCTGAAAACACTATGAACTAATTAAAGATAGTTAAGATTTATACAGTTTTATGCAACATCAAGATACAAATTCTATTCAAATTCCCATAGACTATAAACTAGGAGACACTGGCAAGTATCCAGGGGAATGAGGCAAGGTGCAAACATTTCATGGTCTAAAATTATTGATATCATACAGAGTCTATTCTCTTATTATTGTAGAATTACATTAGAAATCAATATCAAAAGATATTTGAAAGTATTGTCTATTTTTTTTTTTTTTTACTAGACCATGAGAACAAAAGATTTCTGTTTATAGCTGTTTCCTCAGCAGATAGAACATGGTCTGGCATGGGATAAGCATTCAACAAATATACGTTGTATAAAATTCTCATATGTGAGATAACTGCATGAGCTATAGAGAACTCACCAGTGGCTTAGCAGTAAAGAAGCTGCCTGCAATGCAGGAGCCGCAGGAGACACAAGTTCAATTACTGGGTCAGAAAAGATCCCCTGGAGGACAAAGCAACTCACTTTCGTATTCTTGCCTGGAGAACCCCATGGACAGAGAAGCTGGTGGACTACAGTGCATACAGTCACAAAGAGTTGGACATGATTGAAGCAGCTGAATACCTATGCATGAACTATAAATTGCTTTCAAAAATTACTACAGAGGATGAGACGGTTGAATGGCATCATCAATTCAATGGACATGAGTTTGAGCAAACTCTGGGAAAGAGTCAAGGACAGGGAAGCCTAGCGTGCTACAGTCCATGGGTAGCAGAGTTGGACACGACTTAGCAACTGAAGAACAGCAACAGATGTATCAGTGACTTTTCTTTTTTCAAAAACTGGCCATATTTTGAGAAAGCCAAACACTGTCATCATGATTTGTTTTTATTGGTGTGTGCCTAGTGTCTTATTCATTCAGTTTTTATTGGTAGTCATGTTAAAAGAGGTTCCACTTGACGATTCATTTTTGAAGTAATTCAGTTGTGAGCCCACTGTCTATGGAATTCTTTTTTTTTTTTTTTTTGGATATTTTTAATAGTAGTAAAAAAAACAACAACAACACTAAAATCACTTTTAGATCACAAGCAAAAGCAGGATTTGGCTTGTGGGTTGAAGTTTGCAGTCTCCTATGCCAGTCTTGGTAAGTGCTGAGCACAGCAGCCAGCACACAGTTCTTGAGCTGATAGTGGGCACCTACTGTGTGCTTTATACACGTCAGCTCCTATCATCATGGAGGTGTGGATATGGCAGGAGGCAGCTGTCCGCGTGGCTGGCTTGCTGCTGAGGGGCAGGCCATCAGTGGGGGAAGGTGGTCTGCCTTGGAGAAAAAGCAGCTGAGGTGGGTTATCAGGAAGTCATGCCTTGGGGACCACCAGACAGGAGTGGCCAACAGAGTCCTTTAACTGGCCCTTCTCTGCTAAGGGCCCAGAGTACTGGCTTAGCTGCCCAGACTGCGCCCCCTCCCCACCCCAGCTCAGAGTGAGGGCCTCCTGTCACACCCCTAGGTCCCCCCACAGGCCCCCTTCCCCTCCAACACTCCAAGGATCCTGGGCCACCTCCCTCCTGAGGGCTCAGAGCAGACCTTGCCCCAGTGTCAGCGACTGCTGCTGCTGCTAAGTCACGTCAGTTGTGTTTGACTCTGTGCAACCTCATAGACAGCAGCCCACCAGGCTCCACCGTCCCTGGGATTCTCCAGGCAAGAGAACTGGAGTGGGTTGCCGTTGCCTTCTCCATGTCTATGGAATTCTAAACTACGAGTCCAAGGGATTATTTATAACTATTTAAAAAAAAATAGCATCAGCACTATTAGTGATAGAGTTTGCACTTTATAAGAGTATATACTCCATAGAAGTTATTAACTTGGACTTCTGCCTTTCTCTTATTCTTCAACCTGCAGAATCATGATTTTCTATGGGTATCAATTACATAGTTATAAGGGGTGATATGTTTAAGAATTAAAGGCTTACCAGTTAACTCTAGCGGCTAACTGGCTTATTTTACTGCTCTCTCTATAGGCACTTATTTGTTTTTCCTGCTTGTTTACAATATGTGAGGTGGAAAAACCTTAAATTGAGCCACACATTGAACTTCTAAACCATAAGATGCAATTGTCAGAGAGGCAGCATTGAATCCTGCTCTGATGTTGGTCCTATCTCTTATTATCTGTGTGACCTTGTAAAATCACATAAGCTCATACTTCCCGGAATCTGCTCAGAAAGGGGCAGTCATATCAATTAGTGCACTAATTGGATTTTTCTAAGAAAAACCACTGCCCAGCAGTGAAGTTCAGCCTCATCTGCAAAGTTGTGTGTAAATTTAAGCTGGTTGGCTTGGCCTTTGTGTGATTTTTGTGATTGATGAGTTTTTCTATTTCCATGACAGTGTTTCTCTGGGAGAAGGAACCAGCACTGGGGCCAGATTGCTAACAGTATCATTATGGTTTTATTATTGTCCTGGATCTAGAGATCCATAACTTGGTTTTCTATTAGCACATTACTCAAGTGAGACAGTGGAAAGTAATCACTTCTGTTGTGGGACAGCACAAGCCACCTGGCTTCTGGAAATGCCTGTTCAGATACACTAGAAATGAGAAAATCAAGTGCAGTGACCAGCATGAAAGGTGGTTTTCCTTCCTTGAGCATCTGTATACAGTGTGTGATTATAGTCTCCCTGGAAAGGGAGATGCATAAGACCCATTAACATTTGGAAGATAAATACACACTCACTAAGAGGTAAATACAACTATTAGAGTAGGAAGCATGCATCAATTTCATTGGCAATCTCACACAGGCAACCACTAATGTTGTTAGGCTGAAAAGATCCTAGTGGGACCTGAAATTGATAGATTTTAATTTAAGAAACATTATAAGAAAAAATTAAAAATAGTTATCATGGTTTTAAAAAGAGGCAGAAAATCTGAAAAAAAAAATGCCTACAGCTTTGCAAATCTGAAAAAACTGCTTATGGCTTTTCAGTTCATGAGATTTCAAGGACAAGGCTCCAGAAGAGAAGAAATGGAAGAAAACTTACCTTTGATATTATTGGATGTGCTGTTATTTAAACCTAAATTTAAGATAAGTCATCTTTGTTGGTTTCCCACGTGGCACTAGTAGTTAAAAAATTCACCTGCCAATGCAGGAGACATAAGAGATATGGGTTCAATGCCTGGGTTAGGAAGATCCCTTGGAGAGGGAAATTGCAACCCATTCAAGTATTCTTGCCTGGGGAGTCCTATGGAGAGAGGAGCCTGGCTGGCCACTGTCTATAGGGTTGTAAAGAGTCAGACGTGACTTAGCAGGCATGCATCCTTGCTGTATTCATTTACTACAGCTGCCTGATAAACTACTACAGACTAGAAGGCTTAAACAACATAAATGTGCTATTACACAGTCCTAGTGTCTGATGTCAAAGTGTGAGCAGGATTGGTTCTTTCTGAGGTCTCTCTTGTTGGCTTGTTGATGGCTGTCTCTCCTGTGTGTTTGTCTTTTATCTGCATTTGTCTGTGCCCTGACCTCCACTTCTTATAAAGGCATCAGCCATATTGGACTTCCCTAGTGGTTCAGATGGTAAAAAACTGCCTGCAATGTGGGATACATGGGTTGGGAAGATCCCCTGGAGAAGAGAACCTCTACCCACTCCAGTGTCCTTGAGCTTCCCTGATAGCTCAGATAGTAAAGAATCTGCCTGCAATTTGGGATACCTGGGCTTGATCCCTGGGTTGGGAAGGTCCCCTGGAGAAGGGAACAGCTACCCACTCCAGTATCCTGGCCTGAAGAATTCCATGGATTGTATAGTACATGAGGTCATAAAGAGTCAGACAGGACTGAGCCACTTTCACTTTTTATACTTTCTATATTGGATTAGGACTAACCCTAGTGGCTTCATTTAACCTTAATGACTTCTTTAATGTCTATCCCTAAATGCTGTCACATAATAAAATACTGAGGGAGAAGTAATCAGTTTTTTTTTTTTTTTTTTGAGGGGGCAGGTAGAGGTCAAAATTCAATTCACATTAATCATTCATTAAAATTGAAATGCTAGGTCTTTTTAGCTCAGTTTCCACAAGAGAAAAATGTAAGTTCTGCAAGATCAAAAAGCTGCTATATTGAAACAACTGAAAACAAAAAGAGAGAAATTGAATCAGGAAAAGAAGTATACAATTTTCCTCTTCTCTACATCTACTTTGCTTCACTGATTAAATTTTAAGGAGTACAAATCTATAAATGGGAAGGAAAATAAAGAATAAATCTATATTATGTGGCTTTAGCTTCTAAATTTCTAATAATCAAGTGAAATACTGAGAAAACATACATGAAAGCATTCATTTAATCTTTCAAGAGATTGAAAAAGAAACGGAACTTAGAAATAAGTGAACATTAATTTAGATAAAGTATTTGGGAGATTTATGTATCAATTTTAAACATGCCTAGTTTAGCATGAAACTATAGATATTTGAGGAGTGGTATAAGAAAAATTATTTATTTGGAATGTACAATAATCTGATTTTCAATTTTATGATTAGAGTCTTTTGAATTCAACTCTAATATTTAAGGAAACAACATTCAAAAAATGAAGATCATGGCATCCAGTCCCATTGCATCATGGCAAATAGATGGAGAAAAAATGGAAACAGTGAGAGACTTTAATTTATTGGGCTCCAAAATCACTGCTGACAGTGATTGTAGACATAAAATTAAAGGATGCTTACTCCTTGGAAGAAAAGTGATTACAAACCTAGCTGCTGCTGCTGCTAAGTCGCTTCAGTCATGTCCGACTCTGTGCGACCCCATAGATGGCAGCCCACCAGGTACCCCCATCCCTGGGATTCTCCAGGTAAGAACACTGGAGTGGGTTGCCGTACAGCCTGTTAAAAAGCAGAGATATCACTTTGGCAACAAAGGTATCTAGTCAAAGCTATGTTTTTTTTCCAGTAGTCATGTACAGATGTGAGGGTTGGACCATAAAGAAGCCTGAACACCAAAAAATTGATGCTTTCAAACTGTGGTGCTCGAGAAGACTCTTGAGAGTACCTTGGACTGCAAGGAGACCAACCAGTCCATCCTAAAGGAAATCAGTCCTGAATCTTCATTGGAAGGACTGATGCTGAAGGTGAAGTTCCAATAATTTGGTTACCTGATGTGAAGAGCCAACTCACTGGAAAAGGCCTTGGGGTTGGGAAAGGTTGAAGGAAGGAGGAAAAGGGGGCAACAGAATATGATGTCAGATGGCATCATGGACTCAATGGACATGAGTCTGAGCAAACTCTGGAAGATAAGTAAGAATAGAGAAGCCTTGTGTGCTGAAGTCCATGAGGTCACAAACAGTCAGACACGCTTGAGCAACTGAGCAACAAATGATAGCTTTTTATTCAAATTTTAAGGCAGCTTTTATATAGTAATCTGTAGTGATGGCACCATGTTACATTCCCACCAACTGTGTATATGGTTTCCACTTTCTTTTCACCAACACTTGCTATATCTTTTTTTCTTCTTTTTTGAGAATGGACAAGCTAACAGGCTAACATAAAATGGTATTTCATTGTGGTTTTAACTTGCCTTTCCCTGATGATTAATAATATTTGGGAACATTTTATATACTTATTGGCTATTTGCATGTTTTCTTTGGAGAGATGCTGTTTAAGTTCTTTTCCCATTTTAAATCATTTATTTGCATTTTATGAATGAATTATAGAAGTTTTTATAACTTTTAGAGATAAACCCCTCATCTGGTATATGGTTAGCAAGTATTTACTCCCATTAGGTGCATTGCCATTTCATTTTCTTGACTTTCCTTTGTTGTTTAGTGTATGTATTTTTTTTTTTAAGTAGTAGAAACCATCACCAAGAAAAAGAATGCCAAAAGGCAAAATGGCTGTCTGAGGAGGGCTTAAAAATAGCTGAGAGAAAAAAAAAGAGAGAGAGAGAGAGAGAGAAGTGAAAGGCAAAAGAGAAAAGGAAAGATATACCCATCTGAATGCAAAGGTCCAAAGAATAACAAGGAGAGACAAAAAAGCCTTCCTCAGTGGTCATTGTAAAGAAATAGAAGAAAACAACAGAATGTGAAAGACTAATATTTTTTCAAGAAAATTAGAGATACCAAGAGAATATTTCATGCAAAGATGGGCACAATAACAGATAGAAAGGTTATGGATCTAACAGAAGCTGAAGATATTAAGAAGAGGTGGCAATAATACACAGAAGAACTATACAAAAAAGATCTTCATGACCCAGAAAACCACGATGGTGTGATCACTCACCTAGAGTCAGATGTCCTGAAGTGTGAAGTCAAGTCCATCTTGGGAAGCATCACTACAAACAAAGATAGTGAATGTGATGGAATTCCAGTTCAGCTAATTCAAATCATAAAAGATGGTGCTGTGAAAGGGCTGCTCTCAATATGCCAACACATTTGGAAAACTCAGCAGTGGCCACAGGACTGGAAAATGTCTGTTTTTATTCCAATCCCAAAGAAAGGCAATGCCAAAGAATGCTCCAACTACTGCACAGTTGCACTCATTTCCCATGCTAGCAAAGGAATGCTCAAAATTCTCCAAGTGAGGCTTCAACAGTACATGAGCCTAGAACTTACAGATGTTCAAGCTAGACTTAGAAAAGGCAAAAGAACAAGAGATCAAATTGCTGACATCCATTGGATCACAGAAAAAGCAAGAGAATTCCAGAAAAAATAGCTACTTCGGCTTTCTTGACTACTCTAAATCTTTTGATTGTGTGGATCATAATAAACTGTGGAAAATTCTCGAAGAGATGGGAAATCTAGACCACTTTACCTGCCTCCTGTGAAACTTGTATGTAAGTCAAGAAGCAGCAGTTAGAATCAGACAAAGAAACAATAGACTGGTTCCAAATTAGGAAAGGGTATATCAAGGCTGGCATATTGAGTGCAGCTCTTATCTAGATCCTTAACTCTGTTTCTCACTTCCACTGTATAATCATAAGGGATTTGATTTAGGTCATATCTGGATGGTCTAGTGGTTTTCCCTACTTTCTTCAATTTAAGTCTGAATTTGGAAATAAGGAGTTTATGATCTGAGCCACAGTCAGCTCCCAATATTGTTTTTGCTGACTGTATAGGCTTCTCCATCTTTGGCTGCAAAGAATATGATCAATCTGATTTTGGTGTTGATCATCTGGTGATGTCCATGTGGAGAGTCTTCTCTTGTGTTGTTGGAAAAGGGTGTTTGTCATAACCAGTGTGTTCTCTTGACAAAACTCTATTAGTCTTTGCTGTGCTTCATTCCATATTCCAAGGCCAAATTTGCCTACTAAAATCAGAGTACATCATGCCAAGTGACGGGCTGGATGAAGCATAAGTTTGCCAGGAGAAATATCAATAACCTCAGATACACAGATGACCTCACCTTTATGGCAGAAAGTGAAGAGAAACTAAAGAGCCTCTTGATGAAAGTGAAAGAAGAGAGTGAAAAAGGTGGATTAAAACACTAAAAACTAACCATTTAAAAAACTAAGGTCATAGAATATCATCCCATCACTTCATGGCAAATAGATGGGGAAACTTTATTTTCTTGGGCTCCAAAATCACTGCAGATGGTGACTGGAGCCATGAAATTAAAAGATGCTTGCTCCTTAGAAGAAAAGCTATGGCAAACCAAGATAGCATATTAAAATCAGAGACATTAATTAGCAACAAAATCTACTTAGTCAAAGTTATAATTTTTCCAGTACTCATGTTTGGATGTGAGTTGGACTATAAAAAAAGCTGAGTGCAAAAGAATTGATGTTTTTTGAACTGTGGCATTGGAGAAGACTCTTGAGAGTCCCTTGGATTGCAAGGACATCCAACCAGTCAATCCTTAAAGAAATCAATCATAAATATGCATTAGAAGGACTGATGCTAAAGCTGAAATTCCAATACTTTGGCCATTTGGTGCAAAGAGCCAACTCATTAGAAAAGACCATGATGCTGGGCATGATTGAAGGCAGGAGGAGAAGGGGATGACAGAGGACAGGATGGTTGAATGGCATCAATGGTTCAATGTACATGAGTTTGAGCAACTCTGCGAGATGGTGGTGGTCAGAGAAGACAGGTGTGCTGCAGTCCATGGGGTCACAAAGGTTCAGACATGACTGAGGGATGAGGAACAGAAACTGTATTAGATCTGTCACTCAGAAGGAGTGTCACCTGGAAATGGGCCTGAATTCATGCTGGGATCCCAGACTTATAGCTGATGCCATAATGGAGCACAATTCAGGAATCTTAGCAGAGGGCATGAATATTTTTGTATTTCAGGAGGATTTACATTTTCATGATCAGAGGGCAGATTATGGCTAGTTGTATCTACAAAAGTTCCCATGACAGTACTATCATACTCTTTTTGGGAATGGAGGCAGATGATTGCTTTGAATATGGCAAAAGTGACATTACTTTTTCCAAAGTATGATTGTAAAGGCAATGGAGCTTTTGCCTTAGCTGTTGGAACATTACTGCTTGAAGCTCCAGCTGTTATTTAGACAGTGCAGCTGCCCTGAGTTTGCCTTGTGTGAGAAAGCCGAGTGACAGAGTGAGACCACATGCGTGCACTACTGTCAGCAGACCTAGTCCTCAGTTCTTCCAGCCCAACACCAGACACCTTGGATAATTCCAGTCCCCAGCCATTATGCTGTATTCAGTCTGTAATCTGCTCAAGCTGAGGCCCCAGGCATGACAGAGCAGAGACAAGACATCTCTGCTGTACTCTGTCCAAGTTGTTGAACTTCAGAATTTGAGCACACCAGAAGAAATGTCGCCTTAAGTGCAAAGTTTTAATTCGATTTGCTATGCAAAAAAGTAAGCAGAATAGTATATTTTAGAGAACTTTTATTAGCACTCCAAACCACGACCTGATGTGAGATAATTGAAGAAATTATTTAAGAATATAAGGACAAAATTAAAGGGTACTTTCTTACACATACTCAAGCCACTCGCCTGTTACCTATCTCTTATTTTTAAGCTGAATATGCTTTCTTTCAGATGGCTTTTGCAATTATATACTTTACTTATAAAATTATGCTGTATTTAATATATTTTATAAAATGATATTCTTATTGTTCAAAATATTGCTGATTGAGCTTATTAAGTTACCTTGGAAATATTAGCATTGCACCATATCATATACACATTGCTTTTAACAGCTGAAAGCCATGCTTACATGTGACATTTTGGGCTCTACCAAAATTTGTCCTCATGGGCCCCTTCTATAATAAAAAGGAATGCTATAAGCGATCCTTTTGACTATATTGGTATACAAATGAATATAATCCAGGATAGAATAGTTATTATATAATTATTATTATATTAATTTGCTCTTATTTTCAAAGAAATTAAAATTAAAGCATTTGTGAGGTCTCTGGGCATCATGCCTACTGGGCCTAATGAAGAACTTGGCTCTGAATGAATAAAGTCTCATATTATGAATAGTCACAATTGATTTAACCATCTTTCAATTGAAGAATTTCTAAGATGCTTCTGCAATGTAAACAGTTTTCACTATTGAAATGGAGGTACAATGGTCGTGATTGTACTCTCTCTCTCCTCTTTAGGCCTATTGCTATGTATTTTTCTCAGGTGGTTTTCCTCAAATGCCAGTGCTTATATGTTTCTTTCTTTAAGGAAAGGATAACATGTTTCCTGTGCTACTGTTTAGGCCTGAAGGGTGCATTCAAGTTAGAAATCAATAACTCTGTGCCTCTAAAAGAGGGCATTTAGGACAAATAGACCTTTCATAAAGTGACTAGAAAGCTGGGTAGAGTATGTGAGCCTGTACTTTCTTCTGATTCACACACCAGAAAGAATGTTATCAGGTGCCCTTTTATACACTGGGAAATTTGGAAATCTAACAAACATTAAAAAAAAAAAAGAAAATAAAATAAAAAACAGACATTGCATAAATTAACAGATATCCAATAAAAAGCAATAACCAAGAGACTAGATTTGTGTGTGTTTTGAAATATATGAACAGATAAAGTTAAACTGAAATGAGTACTAAACAATAGAGTGTTGAGTTGAAAATTCCTTTATGTAAACCTTACTGATCTCTAATCTCATCACTAATTTGGTCATAAATCCATAAAAGGAGACAGAGTCACATTCCACTTTTAAACCTACACTTCTTGTTTATTTTCCTCATCTCTTCACTCTTCTTCCTCTTTCATTCCTACCCATTCAAGAGGGGGCAGAATGTCACCTGATGACTGAGGTTAAGTTGTCACATCTAATCAAGATATGGTTAATGTAGGACCAGGACTAGTGGCATTGAGTGTAGATTTTATTGTCATTCAGTTGCTAAGTCATGTCTGACACTTTGTGACCCCAGGGACTGCAGGCCAGGCTCCTCTATCCTTCATTATCTCCCGGAGTTTGTTCAAATTTTAATCCATTGAGTCAGTGATACCATCCAACCATCCCATCCTCTGTCGTCCGCTTCTCCTCCTGCCTTCAATCTTTCCCAGCATTAGGGTCTTTTCTGATGAGTTGGCTCTTCACATCAGGTGGCCAAAGTCCTGGAGCTTCAGCTACAGCATCAGTCTTTCTAATGAATATTCAGAGTTGATTTCCTATATGACTGACTGGTTTGATCTCCTTGCTGTCCAAGGAACTGTCAAGACCCAACACCACAATTTGAAAGCATCAGTTTTTTCTGCTCAGCCTTCTTTATGATCCAACTCTCTTTCCCAGTTGTCATGTATGGATGTGAGAGTCGAGTGTAGATAATTTGAAGCAAATGGCAAACTTTGCCATCTTAGATTCTTAAACAAGGGACAATTAACAAATTAGGCAGTCAAACTTACTTTGGAAGAATCTTCACCATATTATTATTTCAGATTATGTATGGCTAGAAAGTAAGCACTAAGGACAGAAAATCTGAAACTAAGCAGAGAACCTAATAGAAGACTCTATTAGAACCTACTAGAAACCTTGAGTGGTTTCTAGTAATACAGGCATATCTCAGGATTACTGCAGGTTCTGTTCCAGATCATTGCAATGAAATATCACACTAAAGTGAGTCACACAATTTTTTTTTTTAGTGCATATAAAAGTAAATTGGCACTATCTGTAACTTACTAAGTTTGTATACCTCAGTAAAAATATTTAAAGTGCTAATCATCACCAGAATTTTCAGAGTCATAATCTTTTTGTTGCTAGAGCGTCTTTGCTGTTAGAGGTTGGTGGCTGCTGACTGATCGGTGAAGTGGTTGTTGAAGGTGTGGGCAACTGTGATAGTATCTTAAACCAGGGACAAGTAACAAATTACGCAGTCAAACTTACTTTGGAAGAATCTGCACCATATTATTATTTAAGATTATGTATGGCTAGAAAGTAATCACTAGGGACAGAAAATCTGAAACTAAGCAGTTAAGATGTTTGCTGTATAAGCTGACTCTTCCATAAATGATTTGTCTATAGCATGCAATGCTCTTTGATAGAATTTTACCCACATGAATATTCTTTCAAAAATAGGAATTAATTTACCTGTAACCTGCCAATGCTTTATCAACTAAATTGATGTAATATTCTAAATTGTTTGTTGTTATCTCAGCAATTTTCACAGCATCTTCACCAGGAATAGATTAAATCTAAAAAGAAAAAAAAAAAAAGAAAAAAGAAAGAAAGAAAAGAAAAGAAAAGAAAATTTGCTCATCCATAAAAAGCAACTTCACATGTTAAAGCTTTATCCTTCATTTCAGTTCAGTTCAATAGCTCAGTTGTGTCTGACTCTGCGACCCCATGAACTGCAGCATGCCAGGCTTCCCTGTCCATCACCAACTCCCGGAGTTCACTAAGACTCATGTCCATCGAATCAGTGATGCCATCCAGCCATCTTATCCTCGGTCGTCCCCTTCTCCTCCTGCCCCCAATCCCTCCCAGCATCAGTCTTTTCCAATGAGTCAACTCTTCACATGAGGTGGCCAAAGTACTGGAATTTCAGCTTTAGCATCATTCCTTCCAAAGAAATCCCAGGGCTGATCTCCTTCAGAATGGACTGGTTGGATCTCCTTGCAGTCCAAGGGACTCTCAAGAGTCTTCTCCAACACCACAGTTCAAAAGCATCAATTCTTTGGCACTCAGCCTTCTTCACAGTCCAACTCTCACATCCATACATGACCACTGAAAAAACCATAGCCTTGACTAGATGGACCTTAGTCGACAAAGTAATGTCTCTGCTTTTGAATATACTATGTAGGTGCTCATAACTTTTCTTCCAAGGAGTAAGCGTCTTTTAATTTCATGGCCGCAGTCACCATCTGCAGTGATTTTGGAGCCCCCCAAAATAAAGTCTGACACTGTTTCCACTGTTTCTCCATCTATTTCCCATGAAGTGATGGGACCAGATGCCATGATCTTCATTTTCTGAATGTTGAGCTTTAAGTCAACTTTTTCAGTCTCCTCTTTCACTTTCATCAAAAGGCTCTTTAGTTCCTCCTCACTTTCTGCCATAAGGGTGGTGTCATCTGCATATCTGAGGTTATTGATATTTCTCCCGGTAATCTTGAATCCAGCTTGTGTTTCTTCCAGCCCTGCGTTTCTCATGATGTACCCTGCATCTAAGTTAAATAAGCAGGGTGACAAAATACAGCCTTGACGTACTCCTTTTCCTATTTGAAACCAGTCTGTTGTTCCATGTCCAGTTAGATTGTAGCAATTCAGTCACTTCTTCAGTCTCCATTTCTAATTCTAGTTCTGTTGCTCTTTCCACCACAAATGCAATAGTATCCTCCACTGACATTTTGCATCCCACAAGGTCATCCATAAGGGTTGGAATTAGTTTCTTCCAAACTTCTGTTAACAATGATATTTTGATGGCTTCCTACAAATCATGAACTCATGACATCTATAATGGTGACTGTTTCCAGAAAGTTTTCAGTTTGTTTTGCCCAGCTCCATTAGAGGACTCACTATCTATAGCAGTGATAGTCTCACAAAATATATCGTTGAAATAATCTGTTTAGTTCAGTCACTCAGTCGTGTCTGACTCTTTGTGACCCCATAGACTGCAGCAAGCCAGGCCTCCCTATCTATCACCAACTCCTGGAGTTTACTCAAACTCATGTCCATTGAGTTGGTGAAGACATCCAACCCTCTCATCCTCTGTAGTCCCTTTCTCCTCCTGCCTTCAGTATTTTCCACCATCAGGGTCTTTTCCAATGAGTCAGTTCTTCACATCAGGTGGCCACAGTATTGGAGTTTCAGCTTCAACATCATCCTTTCAATGAATATTCAGAACCTATTTCCTTTAGAATGGACTGGTTGGATCTCTTTGCAGTCCAAGGGACTTTCAGGATTCTTTTGCAACATTACAGTTCAAAAGCATCAATTTTTCAATGCTCAGCTTTCTTTATAGTCCAACTCACGCATCCATACATGACTACCAGAAAAACCGTAGCTTTGACTAGACAGAATTTTGTTGGCAAAGTAAGGTCTCTGCTTTTTAATATGCTGTGTAGGTCGGTCATAACTTTTCTTCCAAGGAGCAAACATCTTTTAATTTCATGGCTGCAGTCACCATCTGCAGTGATTTTGGAGCCCCCCCCCAAAATAAAGTCTGTCACTGCTTCCATTGTTTCCCCATCAGTGCCATGAAGTGATGCCATGATCTTAGTTTCCTGAATGTTGAGTTTTAAGCCTACTTTTTCACTCTCCTCTTTCATTTTCATCAAGAGCCTCTTTAGTTCTTCTTCACTTTCTGCCATAAAGGTGGTATCATCTGCATATCAAAAATTGTTGATATTTCTCCTGGTAATCTTGATTCCAGTTTGTGCTTCATCCAGCCCAGTGTTTTTCATGATGTACTCTGCATATAAGTTAAAAAAGTAGGATGACAATATGCAACCTTTATGTACTCCTTTCCCAATTTGGAACCAGTTTATTTTTCCGTGTCCAGCTCTAACTCTTGCTTCTTGACCGGCATACAGATTTCTCAGGAGGCAGGTCAGGTGGTCTGGTATGCCCATCTCTTTCAGAATTTTCCACCGTGTGTTGTGATTCATATGTTCAAAGCTGTTGGTGTAGTCAATAAAGCAGGAGTAGATGTTTTTCTGGAACTCTCTTGCATTTTTGATGATTTAAAGAATGTTGGCAATTTGAGCTCTGATTCCTTTGCCTTTTAAATCCAGCTTGAACATCTATGAGCAATTATATTTAGAAAAGAGGCTTTTCTTTTCTTTTTTCATTCTGAATAGTAGGTCTCAGTGGGGGGCTTAAAATATTTAATAAGCCATATTGTGGACAGCTCCATGCCTTGTTGTCCCATTTATGGAAAACAGGTGAAGACACTTAATGTAATTCTTAAGGGCCCTACGATTTCAGTAAAGTGAATGAGAATTGGCTTCACATTGTCACCAGCTGCCTTAGCCCCTAACAAGAGTCTGACAGTCCTTCAAAATATTGAAGCCAGGCATTGGCTTCTCCTCTCTAGCTATGAAGTCATAGATGGCATCTTTTTCCGACATGACACATTTTTGTCTGCACTTAAAATCTGTTGTTTAGTGTAGCCACCTTCATGTATTAGCTAGATCTTCTGATTTACTTGCTGCAGCTCTTGTGCTTGCACTTGCTACTTCACCTTGCACTTTCATGTTATGAAGATGGCTTCTTTCCTACATGTCGTGAAAAAACCTCTGCCAGTTTCAAACTTTTCTTCCTTGAGACTTTATGAAATTAAAGAGAGTTGGAGACTTGTCTGTATTAATCTTTGGCTTAAGGAAACGTTGTGTCTGATTTGATCTTCTATCTACACCATTAAAACTTTTTCCTTATCAGCAATAGTGCTGTCTTGCTTTTTTATCATTTGTATGTTCACAGCAGTAGGACTTTTAATTTCCTTTAGGAACTTCATTTTTAGACATTACTTTGCCAACAAAGGTCTGTCTAGTCAAGGCTATGGTTTCTCCAGTAGTCATGTATGGATGTGAGAGTTGGACTGTGAAGAAGGCTGAGCACTGAAGAACTGATGCTTTTGAACTGTGGTGTTGGACAAGACTCTTGAGAGTCCCTTGGACTGCAAGGAGATCCAACCAGTCCATCCTAAAGGAAATCAGTCTTGAGTGTTCTTTGGAAGGACTGATGTTGAAGCTGAAACTCCAATACTTTTGCCACCTGATGCAAAGAGCTGACTCATTTGAAAAGATCCTGATACTGGGAAAGACTGAAGACAGGAAGAGAAGGGGATGACAGAGGATGAGAGGGCTGGATGTCACAAAGAGTCGGACATGACTGAGCGATTGAGCTGAACTTGAAAGGTTGTTGTTGAACAAAAAAGATGGCCGGGGTTCTTGGCCTCTGGAGGAGAAGAATTCAGTTCGGGGCCAGAGACGAGACTTGATTGCTTAGAGTTTTGTGTAATAAAGTTTTATTAAAGTATAAAGGAGATAGAGAAAGCTTCTGACATAGGCATCAGAAGGGGGCAGAAAGAGTACCCCCCTGCTAGTCTTCAGCTGGATGTTATATAGTCACTAGCAGTCTGCTTCCCTGGTGGCTCAGAGGTTAAAGCGTCTGCCTGCAATGCGGGAGAACCGGGTTCTATCCCTGGGTCAGGAAAATCGCCTGGAGAAGGAAATGGCAACCCACTCCAGTATTCTTGCCTGGAGAATCCCATGGACGGAGGAGTCTGGTGGGCTACAGTCCACGGGGTCGCAAAGAGTTGGACACGACTGAGCGACTTCACACACACACAGCAGTCTGCTAATGAAACCTAAAGGAATGTCTTAAAACTCAGAATGGCATCAGGCCCCTCACCCATAAGATGCATTTTGGGATAATCTTGGCACCAAATAGTTCATCCTGGGCCATAAAATGATTAACTTAAATCTTGTAGAAGGACAGATTGCCATACAAATAGTTTCATTTACATGGATTAGGGCAACAATGTCTGAGTATAACATACTGGTTTGTCAAGTAGGTTCTGAGCCATGAGGCATAACTGACTTGAAGACAGAGTTTGGGGTAAATGCATAGCACATTAGCATAGCTTAAGACAAACATTTCCATAAGAAAAATGCATTGATTATCTCAAGGTTTGAGAATAGTTAACTTCAGGTGAAACCAGGTGTCATTATGGCAACACAGTATTTTAAGAGAAAACTCTTTTTAAATTTGTATAAAGAAGAAAAAAGATATCGCTAGTTTGTTCCTCCTGCCATTCAAGAGAGATAATAATGTCTGACACTTGCAGGCTATTCCCTCCGTTTGGAGACCCCTGGCCTTCCTGCCTGTTACCCTCTCAAAGTGAAGAACTTTGCATTGTGTTCAAAAATTGGTTAATGGTGTCATGCAAGGACCTAGCTTTTGGCCTATCTTTGCTTCCAAAATGCCTTCTTCACTAAATTTAACCACTTCTATCTTCTGATTGAAAGTGAGAGACACATGACTCTTCCTTTCAGCTGAATACTTAGAGGTCATGTCAAATTATTAGGGAGAAGGAAATGGCAACCCACTCCAGTATTCTTGCTTGGAGAATCTCATGGACTGAGGAGCCTGGTGGGCTGCAGTCCATGGGGTCACAAAGAGTCGGACACGACTGAGTGACTTTACTTACTTACTTACTTATGTCAAATTATTAATTGGTCTAATATCAATACTGTCATGTCTCAGGGTACAGTGAGCCATGAAGAGAAGAGAAAAGATGGGGAAATGTCTGGTTGATGGAGCAGTCAGAACATAGATAATATTTATTAAGTTTGCTGTCTTACATGAGTGTGGCATATGGTGCTCCAAAACAATTGCAGTTGTGATATCAAACACCACCAATCATAGGTTACCATATGTAACACATGTAACAATAGTGAAAGAATTTGAAATATTGGGAGAAATATTAAAAGATGACATGGAAACATGACGTAAGCAAATTTTGGAAAAATGGTGCTGAGAAATGTGTTCAGTGAGGATTGACACATACTTTCAAACAGTAAAAAATGTAACATCTGTGAAGTGCAATAAAGCTAAGCAAAATATAGCAAGCTATGCCCGTATTATTACTATTATTATTATTATGCACTGAAAAATGTCATTACATGCTTACGTTTTGACTGCTGTTTGTTGAATAGTAAAGAAATGAGTTCAGTCTGCACATTATCATTCCATCAGTGAGTATTCATCCACAATGTTGTGATGGCATTATTTGCTAATTGTACTTTTAGGAGCCTCAACTTTCTTTCAATACTAGTAATGAATCCACCATAAAAGCAGGTTAGAGTCTGTTTTTAACCCAAGCCGTGTTCATGAACTTTCAAACTTGTTGTTATGTTCTAACATTTAATGCCTCCTATTAACCTCAAGATCATCTAAAATCAGCAAATATTATTAAATATTTATGAAGTTCTTACTGGCAGTCAGGTAATTTCATAGTGTTTAGTGTTTAGCTGGTCAGTCATGTCTGACTCTTTGTGATTCCATAGAGTGTAGCCCACCAGGCTCCTCTGTCCATGGAATTCTCCAGGCAAGAATATGGGAGGGGTAACTATTCCCTTTCTCAGGGAATCTTCCTGACCCAGGGATCAAACCTGTGTGTCCTGCATTGCAGGCAGATTCTTTGCCCTCTGATCCACCAGGAATTCTCAAACTTTCATGTGTTTCTTTTTGGTTTTGCACGTTACATGCTTTCCACTCTTCTGTTTATTTCTCTCTTTCTTTTCCTTTTGCTTGGAGAATTCTATGGACAGAGGAGCCTGGTGAGCTACAGTCAATTAGGTTACAAAGAGTTGGACATGACTAAGAGATTAACAGTAACTAACTTCTTTTCCTTTCCCAATCACACAAGTGTTCATGATTATGTCTATTTCACAAGCACTGTAAACACAAGTATAATCATAAGGGATTTGATTTATGATTTAGGTCATACCTGAATGGTCTAGTGGTTTTCTCTACTTTCTTCAATTTAAGTCTGAATTTGGCAATAAGGAGTTCATGATCTGAGACACAGTCAGATCCCAGTCTTGTTTTTGCTGACTGTATAGAGCTTCTCCATCTTTGGCTGCAAAGAATATAATCAATTGATTTCGGTGTTGACCATCTGGTGATGTCCATGTGTAGAGTCTTTTCTTGTGTTGTTGGAAGACGATGTTTGCTATGACCAGTGCATTCTTTTGGCAAAACGCTGTTAGCGTTTGCCCTGCTTCATTCCGTATTCCAAGGCCAAATTTGCCTGTTACTCCAGGTGTTTCTTGACTTCTTCCTTTTGCATTCTAGTCCCCTATAATGAAAATGACATCTTTTGGGGGTGTTAGTTCTAAACGGTCTTGTAGGTCTTCCTAGAACCATTCAACTTCAGCTTCTTCAGCATTACTGGTTGGGGCACAGACTTGGATAACTGTGGTATTGAATGTTTGCCTTGGAAATGAACAGAGATCATTCTGTTGTTTTTGAGACTGCATCAAAGTACTGCATTTCAGACTCTTTTGTTGACCATGATGGCTACTCCATTTCTTCTGAGGGATTCCTGCCCGCAGTAGTAGATATAATGGTCATCTGAGTTAAATTCACCGATTCCAGTCCATTTTAGTTCGCTGATTCCTAGAATGTTGATGTTCACTCTTGCCATCTCCTGTCTGACCACTTCCAATTTGCCTTGATTCATGGACCTGACATTCCAGGTTCCTATGCAGTACTGCTCTTTACAGCATCGGATCTTGCTTCTATCACCAGTCACATCCACAACTGGGTATTGTTTTTGCTTTGGCTCCATACCTTCATTCTTTCTGGAGTTATTTCTCCACTGATCTCCAGTAGCAAATTGGGCACTTCCTGGGGAGTTCCTCCTTCAGTATCCTATCATTTGCCTTTTCATACTGTTCATGGGGTTCTCAAGGCAAGAATACTGAAGTGGTTTGCCATTCCCTTCTCCAGTGAACCATATTATGTCAGACCTCTCCACCATGACCCGCCCGTCTTGGGTGGCCCCACAGGGCATGGCTTAGTTTCATTGAGTTAGACAAGGCTGTGGTCCATGTGATTAGATTGACTAGTTTTCTGTGATTATGGTTTCAGTGTATCTGCTCTCTGATGCCCTTTTGCAACACCTACCATCTTACTTGGGTTTCTTTTACGTGGGGTATCTCTTCATGGCTGCTCCAGCAAAGCGCAGCCGCTGCTCCTTACCTTGGACCAGGGCTATCTCCTCACTGCCGCCCCTCCTGACCTTGAACGTGGAATAGCTCCTCTCAGCCCTCCTGCGCCCGTGCAGTAAGTAAAACTTATGTGATAAGACAAGTAAGACATATGTGATAGCCCATAATTTAGATATCTATGTCTACCTATAAATCTATATTTATCTATATATTTAGCTTGAGAGTATTAGTTAAATAAACATTAGGACTAGAAAAAATGGCTGGGGAAAATACTAATATTATTGCAACCAATTTTGTCATTTTACAGGTGAAAAAATAGAGATGTAAAGAGGTGAATCTACCTATCTAATATCCCATTGTAAGTAGAAAGAACAGTAAAAACACTCAGGTCTTCTGTCCTGTTCAGGAATGTTCAGTGTATTTTAGGGCTTTTCCAACTATAATCCAAAATCATACAACAAAAATGTGTGTGTGTGTGTGTGTGTGTGTGTGTGTGTCCATATGCCATTTCAAGGTCAGTTACCTAATTTGCATTTTGCCCATCTAGAAATGGCAATGATAGTAACACAATGTGTGTTACATCATTGATATAACAAGCATGTGACCTTGTGGACTTTTTGTTTTGTGTAACTTTAGTAAGTAACAGAAAACAACTAAGGCTTCCCAGTACCCTTCCTTCCCAAAGCTGTTTTTTTTTTTTTCTTTCTTTCTTTCCTTACAGGAAGTTTTGTCCTTTCTTCTCTAGCAGACGCACGTGGCTTGAGATTGACAACTAGCCACTTTGCAGATGTCAGTTCCCAAGAATCAACAGCCCTGCCACATTGCTTCCAATTATGTTTGACAGTGTCCTTGTAAAAATCTGTTGACAATCTATTTCAGCTTGTCACATGTGAATTGCACTTGCTTTGCCTCACCCTCCCTACTCAGCAACAGATATTGGCTGAAGCAATCTAGAAGGCCATGATGGTGAATTAGAGATGTATCATGAGTGATACAAAGTCACTCTTGGATGAGTCAACATTATTATGGAGATATTGCTGATTAAATTCATTGGTAGCCAATGATAGGAAGTGTCATTGGGTGTGATGGTTCTGAATGCCACAGTTACCAGAAGTCTATACTTTTACATTCATTTATACAGCAGAGTCAGGAGTCATATCTCTGGATGCTGAAGGACCTGCCAAGGTGATATCTGAGCAGCTGTCATTGCATATTGAGAAATCCTGAAGGAAGGGAGAAGTGCCAGGAGCTATAAAGGTGAGAAACTGTCCCAAATTTTTAAAAAGAAGAACAGAATTAATTCAGAAATTACAGATTTTGGGCACTGTCTCGAGTAGGTGATTAAATAAATGCATTTGAATATGCAGTGCCTCTAATTAAAAATATCCAGTAACTGAATTCAGTGGAATTAGTGAATCAGTGAAGGACTGAATGGACCATTTAAAAGCAAATCTTGCCAAACTCCAGTGCCTTGTTTCAATAGAGTAAGTAAATATTTTACCATGAAGCTAACATGGTGAAATAAAAACAGGGTACTATTTTTATTTTGTTTGAAGGTAATTTGAAAACCCTTTAATTATAAGTAGGCAAGAGTTTTCTAGGGGAAGAATTGTTATCATTCTTAGCTTTGTTCCCTTGAGAATTTTATATGATTTGAATATAAATATAAAAATCTATTTAGCAAATTCAGAATACATTTAAAATTTGTATCTATCAGAATGTAAACTCTGTGAAGGCAGAGAGTTTTACTGTCTGATTCAATTTTATTGTCAATATACTTTTCCCTGAAGCACATGCTCAGTATCATTTTGTTGAATGATACACAAAGCCAAGGAAAAAGGATTATGAAAAAATGAGTTTCACCAATTTCTCAGGAACTCCAGTCCAGTTGCCAGTGAGTTGGCTCAGGTTAATCCCCAATCGATTCTTGGCTGTTCTATTGTCCCCATGTTCCTTTTTCTCTATTCTTCCAGCTGTGACTTTGTCCAAGGAAATACTTATCAAAGGCATCACTGCATTGGTACCCACTTGCTATTCCTCTTGATGATTCCTAGGTTGAAACTGTCAATTCCAGTTCAGTTTAGTTCAGTTGCTCAGTTCAGTTCAGTTCATTTCAGTCGTGTCCAACTCTTTGCAATCCCATGACTCACAGTACACCAGGCCTCCCTGTCCATCACCAACTACTAGAGCTTACTCAAACTCATGTCCATTGAGTTGGTGATGCCATCCAACCATCTCATCCTCTGTCATCCCCTTCTCCTCCTGCCTTCCAATCCTTCTCAGCATCAGAATATTTTCTAATGAGTCAGTTCTTTGCATTAGGGGCCAAAGTATTGGAGTTTCAGCTTCAGCATCAGTCTTCCCAATGAATATTCAGGTCTGATTTCCTTTAAGATTGACTGGTTGGATCTCCTTGCAGTCCAAGGGACTCAAGAGTCTTTCCCAACACTGTAGTTTAAAAGCATCAATTCTTCAGCACTCAGCTTTATTTATAGTTCAAGTGTCACATCCATACATGACTACTGGAAACATCATAGCTTTGACTAGATGGACCTTTGCTGGCAAAGGTCTCTGCTTTTTAATATGCTGTCTAGGTTTATCATAGATTTTCTTCCAAGGAGGAATAATCTTTTAATTTAATGGTTGTGGTCACCATCTGCAGTGATTTTGGAGCCCCCCCAAAATAAAGTCTTTCACACTTTCCATTGTTTCCCCATCTATTTGCCATGAAGTGATGGGACCAGATGCCATGATCTTCATTTTCTGAATGTTGAGTTAAGCCCACCTTTTCACTCTCCTCTTTCACTTTCATCAAGAGGCTCTTTTGTTCTTCTTTGCTTTGTGCCATAAGGGTGATGTCATCTGTCAGTTCCAGAGGCAAAAAGAAAAAAAAAAAAAAAAGGAAAGAAAGGTGTAGCTGCCAACATCCATGAAAAAACTTTTGCTGTGGGGTTTTAAAATGCTCAAAACTGAAAACACTTATATTTGTCCAGAAAGCTATTTTCCCAATGTGGAAGTTACCTCCTGGCAGTGGAATAAAAGTTTAGGGGGGAAAGTTTATTATAAATGTGATATCACATGTCATTAATCACTACTCCTGTGGCAAAAATGTTTAGCTTCATTGTGGCTTTGTTGTTATAGCACTTGTTATCTTCACTGTTAATGTTTCCTTTTTCATTGCTATGCTGAAAGTTAACTGAGCATGCCCAAGACTGCTTCCTCAGAAAGGCTTCCATGTAGAGTTGGTTCTTACCTGGCTCTAGGGACTTAGGTTTCTTACCATTCCCAGAACTAATACATTTATCTCACTATGCCTAAACTCTTCATAGAAGCATTATGATTTATTTCCATACCTACCTTTCCCTGGGTCAGAGGATGACTACATGCCCAGTCCCTAAAATCAAAACCCTGGTGATAAGCCTGTAATGAGCTTCCCCAGTAGATAATATTTTGCACATGTGATCATAACTCATTGCTTGAGAAATTGCGTGTCTGATACAGCTCCACCACAAGAAGGTTCTTAGAAGCCTGAAATTGACTTTCTCTGAACATTTTTCCATGTGCTTTCCCCATCTGTTAACTTTATATCCGAACTTTATTAGCTTTTTGTCCTTTTTTCAATAATCGATTATAGACATGAGTACAATTATACTGATTTCCTGTGACTTCCCTAGCAAATCACTGTATCTGGAGGTGTTCTTGGGGACTCCTGACATAATTGTTGACCACATAAACCATTAGATTCTGTCTGACCCTCCAGGTCACTGGAGATTATCATAATTCAGATTCAGTACCACTGTATTTGGTATTTATTTATGTAATGCCATTTGAATTAAAAATCAAGTTAAAAAAAAAACAATTTTTGATCAAAATCCCATAGTACGAATTACATCAATACCAACAAAATAGTAGCTAACATTTAATGACCTTATTGATTTAATTTATTGAGATCATTTATACATTTATTCAAAATCATTGCAGATGGTGACTGCAGCCATGAAATTAAAAGACACTTACTCCTTGGAAGGAAAGTTATGACCAACCTAGATAACATAGTGAAAAACAGAGACATTACTCTGCCAACAAAGGTCCGTCTAAGGCTATGGTTTTTCCAGTGGACATGTATGGATGTGAAAGTTGGACTGTGAAGAAAGCTGAGTGCCGAAGAATTGATGCTTTTGAACTATGGTGTTGGAGAAGACTCTTGAGAGTCCCTTGGACTGCAAGGAGATCCAACCAGTCCATTCTGAGGGAGATCAACCCTGGGATTTCTTTGGAAGGAATGATACTAAAGCTGAAACTCCAGTACTTTGGCCAACTCATGCGAAGAATTGACTCATTAGAAAAGACTCTGATGCTGGGAGGGATAGGGGCAGGAGGAAAAGGGGATGACAGAGGATGAGATGGCTGAATGGCATTACCAACTCGATGGACATAAGTTTCAGTGAACTCTGGGAGTTAGTGATAGACAGGGAGGCCTGGTGTGCTGCGATTCATGGGGTAGCAAAGAGTCAGACATGACTGAGGGACTGAACTGAACTGATACATTTATTCTTCATTTTAGTTAGGCACTATGATTAATACTGGGCTTTCCAGATGACACTGTTGGTAAAGAACCTGCCTGCCAATGCAGGAAACATGAATGGCTTAGGTTTAATCCCAGGGTTGAGAAGATCCCTTGGAGGAGGACATGGCAACCCATTCTAGTTTTCTTGCCTGGAGAATCTCACAGACAGGGGGCCTGGCTGGCTACAGGCCAATAGAGTTGCAAAGAGTCAGACATGGCTGAAGGGACTCAACATGTACACAGCATGCACACACGTGAATTTTCTCATTTAGTCCTTACAGTAATTCCATGTAACTTTAAAATCATGAATTTATAGATGGAGAAACTAAGGCAAAGGGAGGTCAAGTACGCTGTTAAAGTTTCACAACTGAAAAGTAGTGGGGCTGGAATTTTAAGCAAGAGTTTTGAAACATCAGAGTTTTTACACTAAACACAATGTTTTCACTTTTCCTCTGTCTTTAAATTTACCCTATGATCAGAACTCTTACTTGCACAAATCAAAAAGTATGCTTCTTGCAGATCTCTGTTCTAGGGTAAATTTTTCACCAAAAAAACTGCCACCTCTGCTAACCATATAAAGAGCACATGATGTGTGTGATCACTAGTAGTCCTCCAACAATCTGAAGCATATCTGAATAATAGGGATGAATGAGACTAGGTTGTATCAGGGACAAAACTAAGTCTCTAAAATCCATTAAAAATTTTTCAGTATAGTTAATTAATTTCTCAGCCTTCTACTGCTTGAGAGCAAGGATTAGACCTTAAAAAGGTTTGAATTCTTAACAGCATGCACAGTTTGTGGCCCATACTAGATATTTGATTTTTATTTTTTCAATGTGGTTAATCAACATGACTATTGAACTAAAGAAATTGCTTGGAGATTTGGTCAAACGGAAGGCACACTTTGGAACAGAGCTTTGAGCTAACAAGTGTATTACATTCTATTCATAGCCAAAAGATGCTATAAATTTATAGAATAAACCTAACTTAAAACTACAGTAAGAAAAAACTTTCATTTTCAACAGTAAGAAAAGTAGTTGAGTGCATCTATACTACTAATTCATTAAATGAGTGAGGCACCCCTTTTCTATTCAGTGTTCATTGAAAAATGCAAGTTTCAGTCCTGGAAATATGAAATAGTTACAATTTCATTAAAATGCATAGGTGTGTGTGTGTGTGTGTGTGTGTGTCTGTGCATCTAAAAATGTATAGATGCACACATATGCATGTGTTTCTAATGGGTATATATATATTGCATAATATTTTTGTATATCATATATTTTCTTAAAAAAGAAAGCTGCACATCAGTTTTTCAAGGTGCATATCAGGATTAACTTTGGTATGGTGGGATAGATAGATTTGAGGAAAATATTAGTTTGTATCACAAATATAAATATTATGTATCTAACCATTGTTGGATTGTGAAGTTTAGTGGATTTTAAGTGATTTTTTTACCAACATCTCTATAATTCGTAACTATCATAAGTTATTCTTGTACATAAATATATTCTTGTGATGTTAATTGAATAAATTTAGATTGACAAAGAATGTGCTTACTAAGACTCTGCATGTACGTACGTACATGACATGTTACATGTGTATATCTTTCTGGAAGGTATATCAAACTGTTTGGAACTTATGTAAGGCTTTTATTTTCTAATTTTCTTATTTATGTGTTTTTAAACCTGTTTTCAATGAATTGGATTATTTTATAAAAACAAACAAACAAGCCTAAAGGCTGGCATAAGAAAATCAATAATTCTGCTATAATGACTACCGAGAAGTAAGTGCTGTCCTTTTATTTATGGAAGCAAAGGTCTTCTCTAGGTCTTATGGGATGAGGTAAATTCAAACTTCTAAGCCTGGCATTCAGAGCCCCACAATCTGGCCTCAATATAGCATTTTGACCTTAGATCCCATGTCTCTCATAAATTCCCTTCTATAAAACTGTTTTGCTCATTTTCTTAGAGAGCACTTTGCAATGTCCTGCTCCTACAAATATCCTCCTATCAAATTTTACTACCTGGACTGACTTTTATTTTTCTCTATACCTTTTTTTAGCCTTATATTCTATCATTATTTGAATTCTCACTTCTCCTTAAAAATCATGACTTCTCTGAAATCCACTTCAAACTCACCTTGTCAAATATAAAGAAAATTTATTGAACTCACAATGTTCACTAGCCTTAGAAATAGAAATTGGGATGTCTTAAGTTAGAAGAGCAAAAGTTTTCCAAAATGTATTTACGCTGCTGCTGCTGCTAAGTCACTTCAGTCGTGTCCGACTCTGTGCGACCCCATAGACGGCAGCCCACCAGGCTCCCCCATCCCTGGGATTCTCTAGGCAAGAATACTGGAGTGGTTTGCCATTTCCTTCTCCAACGCATGAAAGTGAAAAGTGAAAGTGAAGTCGCTCAGTCATGTCTGACTCTTAGCAACCCCATGGACTGCAGCCTACCAGGCTCCTCCGTCCATGGGATTTTCCAGGCAAGAGTACTGGAGTGGGATGCCACTAGAAATGCCCTATATCAATGTCCCAAACACTTGCAGACACAAAAATATGCCTATAATATCAACACTGTGATAGATACTTAACAATATTAAAAAGAAGGAAAAAAAAAGTAGAACTGACTCATCGGGAAAAGACCCTGATGCTGGGAAATATTGAAGGCAGGAGGAGAAAGGGATGACAGAGGACGAGATGTTTGGATGGCATCACCGACTCGATGGACATGAGTCTGAGCAAGTTCCAGGAGTTCATGATGGACAAGGAAGTCTTGCCTGCTACAGTCTGGGGGACTGCAAAGAGTTAGACATGACTGAGCAACTGAAGTGAATATTATTTCACTTTAGGCAACTATTTTTTCTATTGCCATTAGAAAACAACAACAACAACAGCTGTTAAATATTATTAAAATATTGTTATTTACAGCTCTTCAAAATACCCCATGGACATTCTCCAGAGAGAGTAACATTTTCCAACCCCTTAGTTAGGAAGTAAGCAATATATGTGAAAATTCAGGAATCAAAGCTTTGAAGTAGGACAACACTCAGAGTTTGAAACTTAGCACCTCTGCTTACTATTGTATAACTCTGAACAAAATAACTAAACTGTTTCTTTATTTATAAAGTAAGAGTGATAACATTACTGATTGCATGGAAAGTGAAAGTGTAACTTTCTCTGTCATGTCTGACTCTTTGTGGTCCCATGGACTGTAGCACACCAGGTTCCTCTGTCCAGGCAAGAAGATTGGAGTCGGTTGCCAATTCCTCTTCCAGGGAATCTTCTCAACCCAGGGGTCAAATACAGATCTTCTGAAATACAGACAGATTCTTTACCACCTGAGACATGAGGGAAGCTCAGACTGCATGGGATTATAGAAATTTATATGTAATATAAGTGTAATTGATATCAATGATGAATCCACACCAATTGTCATTTCTTGGAATGATTATCTAACATCCAACTAAGAGTACCTGTTGTTCCTTGCCTGATGGTCTAAATGGCCACCAAGCATTTTCTCCCTGAAAATAGGCAGAGTTTGCATTGCCCTCCTTAACTGCAGGATTCAACTGTGACTGCTGGGAGCTGGTATTTAAGTACCATTTCCATGGTAGGCTATCTCTCATGTTTATGTTTAGTATCCTTTCCAGGTTCCCCCAGGAACCACAGTGGTGATTTGCTGACAGCAAACCTTATAAGTTCTTTTTCCCTGTCTCATTTTCCATTCCCATATGTACACTCTCTAGAATCAACTTCCAATTAAGTTGCTTATATTCAAAAGCTTGTCTCAGGGTCTGCAGCTGGGTAACCCATGCTAAAACAGCAGAGTGTGTGCATTATGGTCTGAATGTTTGTCTCCCTGAGGTTTTGGTGTTGAAATTCTACCCCCAGTGTGATGGTTTTAGAAGGTGGAGCCTTTGGTATGTGGTTACATCACAAGGGTGGAGTGCTCATAAATGGTATTAATGCTCTTCTAAGAGAGACTTCAGAGAGCTCTTATTCCTTTCCACCATATGAAAACATCCATAAAAAGATGGTTGTCTATAAATCAGGAAACTGGTGCTTATTAGACACATAATCTGCTATACTTTGATCTTAGACTTCCAGCCTCTAGAATTGTGATAAATAAATTTCTGTTGTTTAAGTCATTAATTTATGTTCCTTTGTTAACTTCTGTGTGTGTGCTCAGTCGTGTCCAACTCCTCGCGACCCCATGGACTGTAGCGGGCCAGGCTCCTCTGTCCATGGGATTCTCCAGGTGAGAATACTGGAGTGGGTTGCCATCGTGTTCTTCAGAGGATCTTTCTGACTCAGAGTTGATTAAAAGAGTACGACACAAAATAATAGTATAGTAAATGTTAAGTTGCAGGATTGGTGCTTCTACAATATTTATATTAATAATTTCCACTATATTTTTCACCATGATTCATCATCCATTCCTCATAAGAAAGTCTGGAAATTTAATAAATGCTGCATCAAATGGGGAAAGGCAAAAGCTTACATTTTTAACCGTCTATGACTTTGTCATTAATGAAACTGTCAAAATCACCTTGAGGTAAAGTAGAAAAGACCTGGAGAATTACATGCAAAAAACAAAACGAAATACCCACGTCCCATGACAAAGACTAAACTAGTCCATCTCAGAAACTTTCTTTGTCATTCTCAGCTAGAGTCATCTGTTTATCCTACCCTGGAAGCCCAACCAACTGAATGCATTAACTGAGTGACTCCTCCAGAATAACAGCTCTTGTGTGGCTTTCTCTCTGAAGACCATGTACTTGATATATGAGTTTTCACAATATTCATAGGTACATTAGGGCTTCCCAGGTGTTACAGAGCTAAAGAATCCACCTGTCAATGCAAGAGACTCAGCAGACACAAGTCTGATCCCTGGGTCAGGAAGATCCCTGGAGAAGGAAATGACAACCCACTCCAGTATTCTTGCCTGGAGAATTCCATGGACAGAGGAGCCTGGCCAGCTGTAGTCCACGAGGTCATGAAGAGTCAGACATGACTGAGCATGCACTCATGCATAGATATAATAAATTTATCAAGTGGGACATGACAGTCTTTAGAGTGAATCATAATTATATATAAACATCATGATTTACAGGGTTCTTTTTACATTCATTATCCCATTACATTCCTTCCAGCAATGCTAAAAGGAAGTATGATTGTATATCGAGAGTCTCACAAAACAGATGAAAAAAATCTATGATTTAGAGAAAAAAAAATTTACTAAAGAGCACAGCCAGTTAAGAGTTCGTGGATTCGATTCATTGTTCTTTAAATTATCTTACACTTTTGGAAGACAGCTATAACTGTCCCAGATAGCTAATCAATAGTGGTTGAATAAGAAATATAAAAATATTTACATTTTTAAACACAAACAGAGTCAATTAACTTTAACCTCTACGATCTTGATCACTAAATTCAGATTAGGTACACCTCCCATATTCCTTCATAATATCCCATTATTAGAGTTTCCATAAAGCCATTTTTTTCTTGCTTGTTACCCATTTCCAGGTGCCACATGCAGTAAGAACAGTAATCATAGTTACTTTGTATATGGTGGCACCTCAGTTGTCTGGAGCAGTGTCTGGTACTGGAGTGAAAGTGAAAAAGTGTTAGTCGCTCAATCTTGTCTGACTTTTTGTGACCCCATGGACTGTAGCCTACCAGGCTCCTCTCCATGAAATTCTCTGGGCAAGAATACCAGAGTGGATTGCCATTCCATTCTCCAGGGGATCTTTCCAACCTAGGGATTGAACCTGGGTCTCCTGCATTGCAGGCAGATTCTTTACCACTGGAGCCACCAGGCAGCCCCTTAGGGGATTTCTAAATATTTGTTGAATGTAGCATTGCTTTACCATTCTGGACATGCACTGTTTTTCTTATAGAGAAGTACTGATTTACAAATGTGTTTTTAAAACATCTTGACTTCCTGGCATGTATCTGCTGGAATACCTATGGCCATTGTAAACCAAATGAGGCTAAGGATAAAAGGCTTGTTTTCTATGAAGAAAAATTATTTCTGGTACTGAGAGGTCAATGAGACTGTGTGATGCAGAAAAAAACTCTGGCCAGAATATCAGTGTGAATTCCCACTTTGCATTTTGGTACCAGGAAACTTTGAAAAGTTAAAAATGTATGTGTCTCATTTTCATCTTCTATAAAATGCAAGTGATGTTAATGTTTGTGATAACTTGCATTAGGAAAAAAATCTGTATGAAGTGTCTTCATGTTGGGCCATTCTCTGACCTTGGTATTTTACTTTGTTCTGTTTGACTTTTCTTCACAATATTTATAAAATGGCACATGAGTTTATTAATGTATTTATTGTTTATCTCCCCCAATCCATAATAGACACTCTCTGAGAGCAGAGCCTGTTGTGTGCACTGCTATATTTCCATTTAGGACAGTGATTTGAACAGAATAGATGATCAATTATTATACTTTGGAAGAAGGGATGTCACTATTTTATAAGTCAATAGCTCTTTTGGCACTGTCACTGTAAATCAACACATGTCTGCAATTTAAAGACAAATTTTGTTTTGTCCTGTCTGGGTCAGACCTTAAGCCATAAAAATGTAGAGGATTTCAGGTTTCTTAGGGGATGAGAGGGCATCAGTTTGACTTACCTTCTGATTAATCTCAAAGTGCTGAAATAATTAACAATATAATTTAATTCAAAACAAGATCTCCTGATTCAAATGTATGTTTCTCCTACTCTGCCCAACCAATTCAATCAGTAACAGTATATTAAAAATAAATAAATAAATAAAATGTGCATCAACCATTAGCTTTTCATTGTATTCTGAGGATCTGCGTGAATACAACTTGCAGGGTAACTTTCTCACTTTGTTTTCTCTCTTTCTTTTGATCAGTATTTGGTTTGTTTACTTTTATCCTTTGGCATATCCCCTAGCTTTTTCAATGTTATTTTAATGTAAGTTTTCATCTTCATGGAAAATCTCTCCAGTTGAACAGAATTATCTGGATAAACACCTACTCAGCAAAAATAAGTTTAATATTATGCCAGGCATAAGGGCTTCCCAGGTGGCACTAGAGGGGAAAGGATCTGTCTGCCAGTGCAGGAGACATAGAGACATAGGTTCAATCCTTGAGTAGGGAAGATCCCCTGGAGTAGGAAATGGCAACCCACTCCAGGATTCTTGCCTGAAGATTCCCATAGACAGAGGAGCCTGGTGGGCTACAATCCATAGAGTCACAAGGAGTTGCACAGGACTGAAGCAACTTAGAATGAACGCATACATGCATAAAATGAATATTCAAAATTATGCACAACCCATGTGAAAATGCCAAGTAAGTGATTTATGATCATGTTTACATGGTTCAAACATACAGAGTAGATAGAAGGAAACTGTTATTTCTCACTATGACTGTGGTAACCACGTTAAGATGCATCTTTACGATTTGAAAATCAGAATGTTTATTTTTAGAACAGATATTGAAAAGTTTGTTTTCCTTTAATAAAAGTATTTCTATTCAAAAAGTCCCATTTACTTAAAATCATTCTATATTTTCTCCTTTAACGTTGCCAGAATTTTTTTTACAACATGAAAAAATCTCATTTCCATGAGAAAAAAGGCAGCTGTGTGCCTAATATAGAACTGAAGCATAACTGCTTTAAAAGTGGGCCTTGACAAATCCATTCAAACTTTTCCCATCTTCAGTTGTTAGACAGTCAGTGGAAAGGCAGTGATGGGTTATGGAAAATGTAAGGAATTTAAAAATAAAATTTTCTCTTAAGCTCACTATTTTAAAAAATATCAAAACAGTGAGAAGTTATTTTCACTTGATCATTTTTACTTTTCCTATCTTTTTTTCTGATTTCTGTTCCTACCAAAGAATCTTTTTTTTTTTTTTAATTAAATTTTATTTTTTAGTTTGTTTTGCTTTACAATACTGTATTCATTTTGCTATACATTGACATGAATCAGCCACGAGTTACATACCATCTGAGATTTTCATCTTGATTCAGTCTTGAATAAGACCATCTTAAGTGAGAATGCTTGGAACACTGAATTTCAGAGGTTTTAAAATTTATTATAGGTGGAAACAGGACATTCCAATTAAAATTAAGACTTTTCAAAAGAATCATCAATATTTCCCAGGTGATACATTTCTTGCTGCCCTTCTTTCTCTTCCATCCGACATGTTTTATGGATACTTTAAAGCAGTAGCTCAAATTAATACAGCTCTGTGCCCATACGTGGCAGTCCTAAGTAATTTTATAATGTTAGAAATGACACTCAGACAACTTGAATGAAACTCATTAATTTTGCAAATGCAGAAACTGGGAACCATAGATGGAAAATGGATTTTCATATGACACCTTCAATTTTTGTAACTTTAGCGTTCTCATGATGTTCAGGGTGAGGAATGATGCTAGTAGGATGGCCACGTGAATTCAATCCAGGACAACCAATGGCGAATACCCAAGTGGATTATTCTGTTTGGTGTACTTCTTCATCTAGCATCTGCTTAATGGATGATGCATATCAAGACAATTATGCAGAGCACAAATTATTTTCTTGCTCCTATATTGTAAGAACAACAAGTTTCTTGCTCCTACTTGATCCCTTTTGATGGTCAAAGCTGTTAGTTTATTGTTGTACAGGTATTGATTTAAAAAAATAAATAAAACTAAACTGCAGACTTCATTTTTTTAATTTTTTAAATATAAATTTCTTTATTTTAATTGGAGGCTAATTACTTTACAATATTGTATTGGTTTTGCCATACATCAACTTTATTTTGATTTCACCAGTTTTTTCTTTAACATTAGCTTTTCTATTCCAGCATCTAGTCTAGAACCCTAATTGCATTTACTTGTTATGTCTCCCCAGCACCCTCTGTCAGGGACAGTTTCTCAGTCTTTCCTTAACTTTTTTGACCTTGAGATGCTTTGAAAACTACTGGTCAGTTATTTTAGAGAATACCCCTCAATATGGATTTGCCCAAACTTTTTCATGGGTAAATTGAGATTATATATTATTGGGTATGATACTACTGTGATGATAAGTCTTTTCAGAAAAGAGTAGTTTTCCAAACCATTGAATCACAATACATCCAGGCACCATCATTAGCCATGTTAACATCATGATTTCTTGCAGTGTCCATTTGAAGAGTTCAGGTTCATCATACTTTATAGTTTTCCTAGTAACCTGGTATGTTATCTCTTTCGGTTGCTTGAAGAGGTTATTTGCAATTGTGCTGTGCTTAGTAGCTCATTCGTGTCTGATTCTTTGTGAGCCCTTGGACTGTAGCCCCTCAGGCTCTTCTGTCTACGGAGTTTCTCCAGGCAAGAATACCGGAGTGGGTTGTCACACAGTAGGAAATATGGCTTCCCAGGTGGCTCTAGTGGTTAAGAATCCACTTGCCAATCCAGGAGGCTCACATTTAATCCCTGAGTCAGGAAGATCCTCTGTTGTAGGAAAAGAAAGCCCACTCCAGTAGTCTTGCTTGGAAAATCTCATGGACAGAGGAGTCTGGTGGACTACAGTCCATGGAGTTGCAAAGAATCAGACATGACTGAGTGACCAAACACACACACATTAGGAAATTAAAGCCCAAGAAGAAGGTATAATTTAATAGTCCAGCAGCTACTTATTAGATGATGTATGCCTTAAAGTTTTGTCTTCAGAGCCTCAGCACACAGATTTCCCAACCAAGTTCACTGTGAGCACTTAGAAGCCTCATGACCTTAGGGTGTCTTGAAAAAATTCATGTGAACTCCACGTTACCGTTCATTTCTAGTCACAGGGTCCTAATTAGACATGTCACTTTTCAGTTTCCTATGTAAGATTCATGAAGAACCTTTCCTCCGATATTCATCTAGAAGGGTACACTGGCCTCCATCTCCTTTCTTCCTCCACTCCTGGAGGAATCTCATCTCTGCGTAGCCGTGAGGGAAATGACTACTTCTGACTTCCCCTAATTGGAGTGAGGTATGCCACTGTTCAAAGTTGAGAATTCTTGGTGTGCCTTAGAATAAATCTGACTCCTGAATAATGATTGGGCTCTGCAAAAACCGGTGCCTCAGAACCCTGCTGAGGTGCTGCCATCAAAACAGAAAAAAAAAAATCAAATTTTACTCTGAATGGACTTGTAATAACAGTTGGAAACTTCAACCTCCTACCTATAATTTATTTACAAAGAATCTTTTTGAAGGGAACTATCTTGGAGAATTCTGTGCCACTTTGATGTTTGCAAAAGCAACTCTGTTAAGATAGAAAGAAGATAGATAGAAAAATAGATGCATATATCTTCAGATAAAAAATAAGACAAATTAAAGTAAGAAATCCTGTGTCCAGTAAGTCATACTTAAGCTTTCAATATTTATATTTTTCCTGATGATACTCTTACCCTAATAATTGTTTTAATCATTTATGACCAAAAGCTTAGTTTTTCCATAAACATCTTTATACAGTGTTTTTAGTGAAAGTAGTTTTTCATTTCTTTTGTTTGTGGTAAGAGCTTGAGGCTCAGGGTGTGATATAGGGTAAGAAAGACACCTATTACACTTTGAGTTTCTTCCCTTGTGGCTCAGCTGGTAAAGAATCCACCTGCAGTATGGGAGACCTGGGTTTGATCCCTGCATTGGGAAGATCCCCAGGAGAAGGGAAAGTGTACTCACTCCAGTATTCTGGCCTGGAGAATTCCATGGACTCTATAATCCATGGGGTTGCAACGTGTCAGACACAACTGAGCAACTTTCATTTTCCTTTCCTTTCCTTTCCAGCCTGAATTAAGTAGCCCCAAATTCACAGGTCAAGGCTCTAACACCAATTTAGCCATATGTAAAGATAGAGCCTTAAGAATATAATTAAGGTGAAACAAAGTCATAAAAGTGAAGCCCTTATCTGATAAAAAGAGGAAGAAGCATTAGACCTTTCTCTCTTTCCCTTCTGCTCTCTCTTTCTCTGTGAAAGCACAGAGGAAAAGTCATTTAAGGACATAGAGAGAATGAAACTCTCTGTAAGACAAGGAATGAGCTCTCACCAGAAATCAATTGCCTGGCACCTTGATCTTGAACTTCTTGCCTCCAGAACAGTAAGAAAATAGATGTCAGTTGTTTAAGTCACCCCACATGTGCTACTTTGTGATGGCAACCTGAGCTGACCAATAAAGGTTTTATCATTCATTCAATTATCACAGTGGGCAAATGAAGCATGATATTGCTGGGAAACTTTGAGAATAAGTGTACGTAAGATTTATTTCCTTCTAATAGAGTAAGAAGCTGGGATACCTAAATATCAACACATAAAGGGGATTGGCTGATGACTATTCTTTGCTATTGTACAGTTCCTAAGTCATGTCTGACCCTTTGAGACCCAAGGAACTACAGCACGCCAGCCTTCCCTGTCCTTCACTATCTCCCTGAATTTGCTCAAACTCATGTCCATTGAGTCAGTGATGCTATCCAACAATCTCATTCTCTGTCGTCCCCTTCTCCTCCAGCCTTCAATCTTTCCCAGCATCAGGGTCTTTACCAGTGAGTTAGCTCTTCATATCATCTTCATATCGGGTGGTCAAATATTGGAGCTTCAGCTTCAGCATGAGTCCTTCCAATGAATATTCAGGAGTTCCTTTAGGATTGACTGGTTTGATCTCCTTGCTGTCCAAGGGACTCTCAAGAGTCTTATCCAAGACCACAATTTGAAAGCATCTCTTCAGTGCTCAGCCTTCAATGAAGACTCACAAGAAAATAAGACCAACTTCAACACTCAGTAGGGGAAAAAAAGGGTAACAAACATAAACTGAACAGAAAACAAATGTTTTTTTAACACATAAAAACATTTTCATTTTTATCATTGATAAGGAGAAACTATGAGATGTAAAGTTTGTGATCAGGTTAACAGTCTCAAAATATTTGAAATGAATGTGCCAGGGTGGAGGGGTGCAGAAATACATTTTTGATGGCATCATAAATTGTGAAGAAAATCACTCTAGAAATCAAATATCCTAAGTGTCAATGTCTTTAGCCTGAATTGTACTCCAGGAATGCACCCTATAGATATCTACCTGTATGTAGAGCAACCAGTTAGAAGGAGGAACAACATCAAATAAGCCAGTCATTTCAGTCACTCAGTCATGTCCAACACTTTGTAACCCCATGGACTGCAGCATGCCAGGTTTCCCTGACCATCACCAACTCCCAGATCTTGCTCAAACTCACATCCATCAAGTCGGCGATGCCATCCAACCATCTCATCCTCTGTCATCTCCTTCTCATCCTGCCTTCAATCTTTTCCAGCATCAGGGTCTTTTCCAGTGTGTCAGTTCTTCACATCAGGTGGCCAAATTATTGTAGCTTCAGCTTCAGTTAAATAAAATAAGGCACAAGCCTGAAATGCAGTAAAAGACAACTTAAAGTTGGTACTTTCTTTTAAGTTTAGGTAAGAAAAATCTTTCAAGGTCCTGTCTCACACAAGAAAAACACAGAACGAACAATGAAAAGAAAAAAAAAACAAAACACAAAACTCTAATCTTTGTATAAAAGATACACACACATGTATTTGCTTGTATGTTCCTAGAATAGAGGAATAGGAAGGAGAAATAATTTTTCATATATAAATTTATATATAAATTATGCCTAAATTATCAATTAAATATTTATTAAAAGAAACAGCTTTGACCTTGCTGATTTATATCATTTTTTCCATCTAATTGATATCTGTTTTATTTTACTGTGTACTTTCTTATACTTTTTATTTTATTATTTTTTTACATTTTTAATACTTTTATGTTTTTAGCTTTTTGAATTTACTACCATATGTGACTATCCTTCCTTTTTGAATTTTGTTTTTCTTTTGGGATTCAGTTGCCCTTTTCTTTAGGCACTTCCTTTAAATGCTATCTCCATGGGAATGTGAGAGGAACTACAAAGTTCTAGCATTTCCCAGATTTATTACATTCATAGACTCTATTTAGAACTTCTGTTTAATATTTTTTTTTAATTGGAAGTTGATTAGGTACCTGTTCTAAGATCATCTTTTTCTTTTGTGGTTTGATTATGGCTTACCTTTTAAAAATTAATATGAAAAGTTAACATAATAATAATAAAAGTACAGTAAATTCCAACACTTTCATTACCCAGATTCAATTATTATCAAGGTTTTGTATTATTTTGCTGACTTACTCTTTTTATCTCTTGTTTTGTTTTAAAAACAGTAAATTCTAGATCCCGTATCTTTTACCCAATGTAGTCAGGATGTATTTTTAGGTAGCATAAATCTTTATCACCTAACCATGATGACATGAGCCACAAGTAACAAAGCTACTAGTGTTTCCTTAAAATTCTCTGATATCTATAATCATTAAATGTTTCTGAAAAATATTAATTAGGTAATTTCAGACATTAATTGTCTGAAAAAAAATCATCATAAGGTCATTTTGTGATATAACAAATATGTGCACTGCATTTGTTTCAAGCTTTCTATATCCTTATATTGAGTGTCTTTTACTCCTCTGAGTTGGGGAGTGTGATCTGAATTAAACTATTTTTATTTAATGAGAGTCTTCAATTATTTTTATTTTAATATAAGTAAGAGGCTGTTCAGTCGCTGAGTTTTTGCTACCACATTGATTGCAGTATGCCAGGCTTCCCTGTCCTCCACCATCTCCCAGAGCATGCTCAAACTCACGTGCATTGAGTCGGTGATGTCATCCAACCATCTCATCCTCTATCATCCCCTTCTCCTCCTGCCTTCAATCTTTCCCAGCATCAGGGTCTTTTTTAATGAGTCAGCTCTTTGCTTCAGGTGGCCAAAGTATTGGAGTTTCAGCTTCAGCATGAGTTCTTTCAATGAATATTCAGGGTTGATTTCCTTTAGGATTGACTGGTTTGATTTCTTTGAAGTCTGAGGGACTCTGAATAGTCTTCTCCCACACCACAGTTCAAAAGCATCAATTCTTCAGCTTTCTTTATAATTCAACTCTCACATCCATACATGAGCCCTGGAAAAACCATAGCTTTGACTATGTGGACCTTTGTTGGCAAAGTAATGTCTCTGTTTTTTAATATGCTGTATAGGTTGGTCATAGTTTTTCCTCTAAGGAGCTAGTGTCTTTTAATTCATGGCTACAGTTACCATCTGCAGTGATTTTGGAGCCCAAGAAAACAAAGTCTTTCACAGTTTACATTGCTTCCCCATCTATTTGCCATGAGGAGATGAGGCTGGATGCCATGATCTTAGTGTTCTGAATCTTGAGTTTTAAGCCAACTTTTTCACTTTCCTCTTTCACTTTCATCAAGAGGCTGTTCAGTTTTTCTTTCCTTTCTGCCATAAGTGTGGTGTTATCTGCATATCTGAGGTCACTGATATTTTTCCTGGCAATCTTGATTTCATGACACACTCCTTTTCCAGTTTTTAACTAGTGCATTTTTCCATGTCTGGTTTTAATTGTTGCTTCTTGTTCTACCTACAGGTTTCTCAGAAGGCAGATAAGGTGGTCTGATATTCCCATTTCTTGAAGAATTTTCCACAGTTTGTTGTGATCCACACACACAGTCAAAGGCTTTAGCGTAGTCAGTGAAGCAGAAGGTCATGTCTAGTTAACATTCATCACCACGCATAAGTATAATTTTTATTACAACAGTCAAGACATGGCAGCAACCTAAATGTCCATTGATGGATGAATAGATAAAATTAATATGGTATGGATATGCATATATCATATTTGCTTCATACATGTGGAATATTTTTTAGCCGTAAAAATAAATCTTGCCATTTGCAACAATATAGAGAGATCTTGAGGGCATTATATGCTAAGTGAAATAAGTCAGACAGAAAGAGACAAATGCCATATGATCTCATTTATATGTGGAATCTACCCACACACTCAGTAGTATAAAAAGTGATAAAACATAAAAACAGAACTCAAAGACACAGAGATTAGATCGGTGGTTGTAAGAGATGGGAGAGGAAGTGTGGATGAAATAGGAGATCATCAAAATGTAGAAATTTCCAGTCATAAATTATTTAAGTGCTTCTTCTCCACATTCTGTCTTGCTAGCCTTCTGAGACATATCACATACTTTACTAATGTCCCCCATTTTCTATATTTCTTGTATTTTAATTTTTTTTGCTTCTATGAAGAGTCTAGATATTTTATTTGACAGTCAATTACATTACTGAAGACTGCAACTTCTGTCTTACTAACAGACTCTCTCTACTGCCTTAGTTTGCAAGCTTGGATGAAGCAAACTGTAAGGTTGGAGAAGCTTGAGTGGCAAGGAACTGAGGGTGGTCTCCAGCTGACAGCTTTCAGCTCTTCAGCTTATGAAGAACTTCGATCTTATAGCCCATGAGCAAATGAAGGCTACCTAAAATCATGTAAGTTTGGAAGCAAATCCTTTCGCATTCAGACTTTTAGATGAAACCTTAATTCTGAGCAAAAGCTTAAATTTTAGGCCTATGAGAAACCCTTAAGCAGATGATTCCGTTTTCACACCCATTTTCCTGATTCACAGAAACTATGTTGTTTTAAGCCACTGTTTATGTTAATTTGTTACACAGCAGTAGATAACGAGTACATTGCCTATACATGAGTCTTCCCTGGTGGCTCAGAGGTTAAAGCGTCTGCCTCCAATGCGGGAGACCCAGGTTCGATCCCTGGGTCGGGAAGATCCCCTGGAGAAGGAAATGGCAATCCACTCCAGTATTCTTGCCTGGAGAATCCCATGGACAGAGAAGCCTAGTACATTACAGTCCACGGGGTCGCAAAGAGTCGGACACGACTGAGCGACTTCACCTACCTACCTACCTGCCTATACATATCAGAGTCTATTTTATTTTCTGTGGGTAGGTTCTTCTCTGGATATAAGGCTTGAGGCATAGGGTCTTCCTTCCTCTTGGCTGTTCTTTCTGTGTATGAGAAAAAAAAAAAAAATCCCATCTAGTAGTTTAGGTTTTGGAAACCTCTTGACAAGCTACCAAGATGATAAATTTTTGCCTATTTTCTGGACGTTTGATTTTTTTCCTTTAGATTTGTCAAAGTCTGTACCATTTAAAACATCTTGATTAAATCATATTCAGAGATACTTTGATAGAGTGGAAAGTTATGGATTTTGAAACTAAATAGGTCAAGTTGTGGGTCTTTTTTCTATCATTTACCTTTCCTCCTGTTTCTTCATTGACAAATTAGTATAGCAATGATGTGAATTAATAATACAGACAATTATGTAAATTAAAACGTGCTCAGTTGTGTCCAACTCTTTGTGGCCCTGTGGACTGTAGCCTGCCAGGCTCCTCTTTCCATGGAATTTTCCAGGCAAAAATCCTAGCATGGATTGCCATCCCCTGCTCCAGGGGATATCCCCAACCCTGGGATAGAACTTGTGTCTCTTGTATCTCCTGCATTAGTAAGTGGGTTTTTTAACACTAGCACCACCTGGGAAACCCAGGTGCTGTATAGTGGAGCCTCAATTAATATTAACAGTTATTAGTTTCATATTTATTATGGAATATCCTTAAGATCATACTTAAATTGATTTTAAGTATATATAGGGATACATATAACATATATATATATATATATATATATATATAATTTTAAATATATATAGGAATACTCCATAGGCATCTCATTTCTGCCTTCCTGGCTGAAATTTTAGCCATAGATTACAGTTGGGTAATATATTCATCTACTCTTTTAAGCTTGTACTATAGTCAGAGATTTTCTCAATTTTTGCTTTTAAACTTGTCATTAAGAGCCCATGGTACTAAGATATTGCTATTGTTAATAAATTCATTCTTAGAGGAAAAGCTTGGGAGCTTAGATTCTTAATAGTATGGCAAGGATTAAAATCCAGCAAGGTTCAGCAAGATGATGGAATATCACACTGGTGATTATTATATTACTGAAGACTGCTACTTCTGTCTTACTAACAGGCTCTTAAGTATTTAGAACATTCTCTTGACAAGTTCACATTTGCTTCTTTTTACCATTACCTTTAGACCTTTAAGAGATATATTACCCCCCCCCCCCCTCAAAAAAAAAAGCATTGTGGTAGGCAGGATTCTAAATGGATCCCAAAATTTTCACTGGTATTATAGCTTTGAATACTTCCTTGAGTGGAGAAAGAACCTATGAGTTTGATGAATGTTGTCTTGTGATTAAGTTACTTTACATGGCAAAATAAAGATGTTTTAAAGTCTACAGGACAAAGGGGATGTTATCCTGTAAAAGAGAATCAAGAGGTCAGAGATAGATAAAGAGAGACTTAAAATAAGGTACATGTTCTCTTGTAGGTTGTAGTGAAGAAAGTCATATTGTGGAGAAAGACATAGCAGAGAATGGCAACAGGCTTCTTTAAGCTAAGGTCCTCAGTCATACAATCGAAAGGAACTAAATCTTGCCAATACCCAGTGAATCCAGAAGAATGCTGGCGAGATACTCTTCATCTTGGTGAGACTCTGAGCAGAAGACCCAGCTAATAGGTACCCAGAAACTTGACTATGGAAACTGAGAAAAATGTGTTGTTTTAAGCAGTAAAGTTCATGGAAATTGCTAGGGAGAAACAATAACAGAGAATAATGCTTAGTTTTCCTAAAATAATACCTTATGTGATAAATGTTTTTTTCTTTAATAACTTGAGTCATTAAACTTGTGTCACTATTCCAGCTAAAAATGTTTCTTGTCATCTAACCCCAATTCTGTCAAGTCCATCGGAACCAGAACAAGTAACAAGCATTTGTACCATCCAGTTCAATTTATGTCCTTATTTGGGACTGACCCAGTTTAAAACTGGTCAGCAATTAATGGGTAATTTGCCTGAGTCATCATTCTTGAGTGTTCATTTCTGAAAGGAGGCTTTGTCAAAATGTCAATCTTTGTATTCTGCTGTGCCTATAATCTAGTGGCTTTCCAGTTCTTGCTGAATAAGGAACTAAATATGCATTTCTATTTTTGCTACTAATTAAATGTGCATGACATATTGGAGTTGGGAAGAGCAGAGCTTACCAGTGTTCTTGTTTCTTTGGTGGTACATGCTGTAAACCAGAAGTAGAGTGAGACTAGCTTCATTATACCCCAGCTGTTCACTTTAAATATTAACAATATATTCTGTGAACCAAGGAGGGTTACACTCAAATAACTGGATTTTCTTACACATGTGATCTTCATGGTCAAGAGAGGAACAACAGACAACGTGGGGAAAAGCCCTGTAGCTATGGGGGTAAGAAAGCTTTGGGAAATAAGTTATAATTATTATATGACATTTGACCTTGAAAAAAACACATTTTAACCCATTTGAGCTTCAATTTCCTCATCTGTACTGAATAAATCCCTTTGCTCTTTCTTCTCATATCAGAAATCACTTGAATAAATGAATGCCTCTATTATTCTCCACAGTGCCTCCTTAAAGCTATCCTATTCTCTTTATCACCACTTCTTTTTAATATCTTCTGTTCAAAATAATTTCAACTGAATTATTTAAGCAGCCTCACTTCCTCCATTTTTTTATTTTTCCAATTTTTCTTTTATACTGATACCAGAATTATCTCTCCCACTTACATTGGTATAGGTGAATCTCTCTTCCTCAAACCAAATCCCCATTGTTAGTTCCTAATTTTCTATGAGGTTGATTAATTAGTGCAATCCCTTAGTATCCCACACAAGGTGAAAGCTGACATCTTATCTTTGCCAGATTTAAAATCTACTGCACCCTATGTTCAAGTAACAGATGTCCACTGATAATTTCTTTTTAATTTTTATTTTATATTGCATAGAGTTGATTAACAATGTTGTGTTAATGTCAAAGTTCCATTGTTGATTAATGATATTATGTAAGTTAGCAAAAGTGGTTCAGTTATACATTATCTATTATTTTTCAAAGTCTTATCCCATTTAGGTTATTACAGAGTATTGAGCAGAATTCCCTGGCTATCTAGTAGGTCTGTTTTGTTTATCTGTTTCAACTATAGCAGTGTGTACAGGTTAATCCCAAATTCCCAATTGGTCCCTCCCCCTCTCTCTCCCCTCTTGGCAACAATAAGTCCCTTCTCTAAGTCTGTGAGTCTGCTTCTTTCTGTAAATATGCTTGTTTACATCATCTTTTTAGATTCAATATATAAGGAATATCATATGATATTTGTCTTTCTCTGTCTGACTTGCTGCATATATGTACTACATCTTCTTTAACTGTTCATCTGTCGATGGACATTTAGATTGCTTCTGTGTCTGGTTATTGCAAACAACTCTGCAAGGAATGTTAGGGTGTATATATCCTTTCAAACCATATTTTTCCCCAGATATGTACACAGGAGTGGGACTGCTGGGTCACATGATAATTTCAAAATAGCTCACCTCTCCATGTCTGTTTTCAAGCTGTCTTCCTCCACTCATCTCTCAAAGACCTACTTGAAATGTGTGTCCTTAGAAAAGACTTCCTGATCAAATATTAGAGGAAATAAATGCTTTTTCCTCTGTGCCCCCATGGCACTTGCTACAATGACACCAGTATAGCTGGTTTTAAGCACAGCTGTCCGTTAGGCTGAATTGGGAGCCTAGGAAAACAAGTTGTTTATTTTACTACTTTCTTATATTTTCACTGAAACTTGCATGCTCACTGTAAGTCCAGGAAGTGTGCATTAAGGAGTCATAGCTGAATGAATGTGTCAATGAAGTAATAATACGAATACATGTGTGCTATGACAAACCTAGAGTGTATGCATGCTAAATACTTCAGTCATGTCTGATTCTTGGCAACCCTTTAGACTGTAGCCCAGCAGGCTCCTCTGTTCATGGGATTCTCCAGGCAAGAATACTGGAGTGGGTTGTCATGCGCTCCTCCAGGGAATCTTTCCAATCCAGGGACTGAACCCAAGTCTCCTGCATCTTCTGCACTGGCAGGTGGATTCTTTACCACTAGTGCCACCTGAAAAACCCCAATAATAATAGTAATAAATAACCATTGTTGGCTCTTTACTAATTGTTTGTTGCTGTGTTATGAGTTTTATATGGATTCTTATAAATTTGATTCTTACCCTTGTTCTTTACTGATGTGTAACTATCTACAGAATGGAAAACCTAAGTTTACTGAGGGCTCTCCTGGTAGCTCAGCTGATAAAGAATCTGCCTGCAATGTGGGAGACCTGGGTTTGATCCCTGGATTGGGAAGATCCCTTGGAGAAGGAAATCACTACCCACCCCAGTATTCTTGCCTCATGGACAGAGGAGCCTGGCAGGCTATAGTCCATGGGGTGCAGAGAGTGGGTCATGAGTGAGTGACTTTCACTTTCAAGTTTACCGAGGTGTTTCCTCTAAGGGCAAACATCTAAAGAAAGGAGTGAGTTAAGTGGATGCCACTGGGCTTATTACATATTTACAATGTCTTTTTCTTTTCCTTTCATTTTCAGACGACAGATTATACCAAAAAGTATTGCTGTGTTTGTGCATTCCGGTGCATTCTAGTTCTCAAAGATCATACTAAATAGTAATTTTCATTGTTGAACATCTTGAATACCAGAAAGGTAGGATATTTGCATGACACAAATTCATGTTCTTATATTGTAAGATTTTATGGCTATAATATAGGGGCTTCTAAAATTAAAGAATTTTGGGGCTTTCATTCTAACCTTACTGCATTTATTATAAACTCTTTCAACATAAAATGCAGTAATATTTAACAAATTTGTGCACATTACTTTCTTGAAAGACTTGATTTAGGAGAGTTGAAAGATAAGTATAAATTATACCATCTAGGGTTTCAGACCAGGTAATGTCTTTGTAAAAGATTGTCTAAAAATTAAAAATTTCAAGTGAAACATATTCTGTGTGCAGTTATCAAAGATCCTGGATGTTCTTTAATCATATTGTGTCATCCTATATGTTTTATATCATCGAGTTTCTTGACATTAGTCAATAGGCCTTGCACATTTGAATTTTTCCTACAGCTCAATTAGTCTGCCACACCTTGCCCTTTTGGACTCCTTATATTCAAGAGATAACAGAATTCAGACCATTAAAATGAAAGGAAGAAAGCCAGACAGATGTATTCATGAACTACATCTACTCTTTTGCCTTCCAAGCACCATATTTTTAACCAGATGAGCTAAGTTGTTGCAAATGTCCCTTATTCTTAGCAATCCTTGAGAAAACTGGTATTTGAATTTGCTTCCCTGAGAGCATCTATTTTAAAAAATTATGTTCTTTCTTTTGTGTTTCTTTGGAAAAAAAAGAAAAAAAAAACCACTAAAATACAAAAGGTAGAAAGAAATAAAGTTGTAGTAGAAAAGTTGCTGGTCAAAGAAATTGCTTTTAAAAATATTATTTTACTTTAACAGAGAAAAATGTTGGGATTGAGTGAAAATTCTATTAAAACTAGGACAATCTTTTTCTACATACTGGACTATAGCTTAAAAAGACAAAGCTAAATCTGTTTAACTCTGTTAAACTGTTAAAGTGCTAAAGCTGTTTAGCTCTGTGTATTGGTCCATGAGCTAGCAGGATGAGTCTTGGTACACACAACGAATTTCTCCAAGACTCATGTACATCACGAATAGTATTTGTGCATGAATCATTCAAGCTTCTCAGAGATGTTGGAGCCTCAGTAAGATTAGAAGGCAAGCGACGTGGTGAATTTCCTCTTCCTGTGGCATTAAATCTCTCTCAAAATGACTAATGCCATTGTGCATATTTCTTCAAATAGTAAAAAAATGGTGGCCCACACATAATCTCTAGAGATGGACCATGATAGGAGCCTATAATTCTAGCATCAAAAGGGGAGCTGACTTAGGCTAGAGAAAGGCAAATAGTGGGACAAAAACACAATCATGATGTTTCAAAATGAATCAGAGAAACAGGCTGAGAAAGAACCACCAGCAGAGGGAGCGATGTGGGCAAAGGTCAGGTTGGGGATTATTGTTCGTGTTCAGCCTGTAAATTGAGTCCAACTGGAGCCCACCAGTTTCCTCTCTGCCTGTGGGATTTCCCAAGCAAGAATACTGAAATGGGTTGCCATTTCCTTCTCCAAGGGACCTTCTCGAGCCAGGGATCAAACCTGTCTTGCTTTGGTAGGCAAATTCTTTACTGCTGAGCCACCTGGGAAGCCCAAGTGGGGAACAGCAACAGTTTATTCAGAAGAAGAAGAGGAAGAAAATACTGTTGAAAAGATATAAGGACCAGATTATGAGACCCATACAATAACAAGACTTGAATAAACACTGATTGGGCAAAACCAGTAACAGACTAAAAGTTACTAAATCTTCACTATATATTTCACACAAAGATTTACAGAAGTGTTCCTACAAAAGGAGGGATAAGAAAATTTTCTGCAGTTACCTTGCCATGAATAAATAGCCATTCCCTCCTTGAAGATAGAATTCATCACAGGCACAAGGGGTACGGAATTCAACAACTTGCCTTTAAATCACCAAAGCCAGTTTCTTTTGGAGCCTATACAAAGCTTCTCCCCAGGAAAATGTGATGGTTTTTAAGGTTTTAACTTTGGTAGAAAAGTAGAACAATTTATAATGCTAACCTAGCCTCGCCACCACAAACACTTGATTTTCCCAAATGTTTACCCCTAAGAAGCACGAAGTGTAAGCAGTTTTCTAAAAACATTTGGTGGCGCCAAATAATGCTTTGAGAACAAATAAAAATGGTGATATATACTTTGATTTTTTTTGTATATAATTTTTTTAATGTGGACCATTTTTAAAGTCATCGTTGAATTTAGTAGTTACAGTATTGCACTATTGCATGTGTTGAGTTTTTGAACACTAATAATGCGGGATCTCAGTTCCCTGACTAGAGATGAACCTGTATCTCCTGCACCAAAGGCCAGAAGTTATAACCCTGGACCCTCAGGGAAATCCTAGCAGTGATGTATGTGTACACAGAGAACCGAAATGTATGAGTTCAAAGAGGTCAGTTAACCCAAGCTAACATATGATACTGGAACTGCATTAACCCTCAAATGACACTGAGTTGTCAAGGACGTTGTGTTTGAACATTCTACTTCGAGTAAGTTATTTTTTTTTTCCAGTCTAGTCTTTCCATATTTGTGGAATATGCAATATTGATTAAAAAATATACTAAACAAAGTTGATGTGCTTTCCCCAACTCCATCTCAAATTTCTATCCATTGGGTGAATAACATTTCTTTCCCATATAGCAATTATTCTGATAGACTGGGTGTTATTTTTATTTATCTCCACTTAACAGACTCACTGGATTAGCTAATGATCTTCCCTCCTTCTGGAACTTACTGACTGCTGGAATTTACATGCTCACTGCATGCTGACTGCTCCTTGCATTTTCCCCATGTCTTCTAATGCCATCATTCGAGTTTTGATCCTATCAAGAGCCAAGAGCTTTTATTTTGTAAGTTGTTGACAGTAGGTGTATTTCTTGTTGTAATTTTGTAATTATTAGCTAGGATGCTAATAAAACAGCTAGAAAGAGAGTTGAATTGTTTGGAAAGACTCATTGCAGATGAGTTACTACCAACACATAGTAAACTATGCATGTGTAACATAGCTTTAAAAGAGAGGCATTTCTCTAAGCTCTTGTTCCTCTTAAGGGAAAATAAATCAACAGTCAAGAGTGATGTAGCTATATAAAAGACATGGAGCCAAGCCCCTTGGTCCCATACCCAGAGTCCCTGGACAATAGCTGTCTCTATATCAAACTTTCTGGTGCAGCACTTGCACTTCTTGGTATAAAGCTTTTGGCTCCCAGAGCCCTTCCTGTTTAAGAGGCCAGAAACTGCTTAGAATCAACATCACCAGTAACAATCCTAAATAAATAATTGATAGACATAGGTATATAAATATTCCAGTCCACAGTCCCATGGGAGGAACATCTCTGAAAGACTTGTTCTATCAGTTCACTTCAGTTCAGTCACTCAGTCATGTCCGACTCTGTGACCCCATGAATCGCAGCATGCCAGGCCTCCCTGTCCATCACCAAGTCCCCGAGTTCACTCAGACTCACGTCCATTGAGTCAGTGATGCCATCCAGCCATCTCATCCTTGGTCATCCCCTTCTCCTCCTGCCCTCAATCCCTCCCAGCATCAGAGTCTTTTCCAGAGAGTCAACCCTTCGCATGAGGTGGCCAAAGTACTGGAGTTTCAGCTTTAGCATCATTCCCTCCAAAGAAATCCCAGGGCTGATCTCCTTCAGAATGGACTGGTTGGATCTCCTTGCATTCCAAGGGACTCTCAAGAGTCTTCTCCAACACCATAGTTCAAAAGCATCAATTTTCCGGCTCTCAGCCTTCTTCACAGCCCAACTCTCACATCCATACATGACCACAGGAAAAACCATAGCCTTTACTAGACAGACCTTCTTGGCAAAGTAATGTCTCTGCTTTTCAATATGCTATCTAGGTTGGTCATGACTTCTTCCATGGAGTAAGCGTCTTTTAATTTCATGGCTGCAATCACCATCTGCAGTGATTTTGGAGCCTCCCAAAATAAAGTCTGACACTGTTTCCACTGATTCCCCATCTATTTCCCATGAAGTGATGGGACCAGATTCCATGATCTTAGTTTTCTCAATGTTGAGCTTTAAGCCCACTTTTCCACTCTCCTTTTCCACTTTCATCAAGAGACTTTTTAGTTCCTCTTCACTTTCTGCCATAAGGATGGTGTCATCTGCTATATTGATGCCTAAATTTTCCCGTTTGTCAAATTGCACGGTTCTGACATGTCCCTTTACTAACCCTTTTCTGGTTGCTTTCTCTTACTGTCTCTTGCCTTTATTCCTGCCATTACTTCCTGAAATCACTTCCCAACAAATGACATATATTCAAACTGTTGTCTCTACCTTGGCTCCTTATGGTGTCTTTGCCAGCTCAACTACCATAACAAAATGCTACAGATTTAGAGGCTTAAACAGCAAACAGCAGAATTTATTTTCTTTCCTCTTTAAAAAAAATTATTTTTATATTTTTAATATAAATTTATTTATTTTAATTGGAGGCTAATTACTTTACAATATTGTAATGGTTTTGCCATACATTGACATGAATCCGCCATGGCTGCACACATGTTCCCCATCCTGAACCCCCCTCCCATCACCCTCCCCATGCCATCCCTCTGGGTCATCCCAGTGCACCAGCCCCAAGCGTACCATGCATCGAACCTGGACTGGCGATTCATTTCATATATGATATTATACATGTTTCAATGCCATTCTCCCCTAAAAATTCATCAAAAGAAGATAGGAAAAATATAAAAAATAAAAAAGGGTAGAGATGGAGATCCATTCTGGGAATTTGTGGGGGAGAAAGTGGTCTCCCTGTCCTATTCCTCTGACATCTTAGGACCACCTTCTCAACTGCACCCAGAATTTATTTTCTTATAGTTTGAAGGCTTATTTTCTTATAGTTCTGAAGCCTGAGCTCAGGGCGCCAGTAGTGTTGGTTTCTGAGAAGGACTCTCTTTCTGTCTTGCAGATAGCCACCTTCTCTCTTTGTTCTCACAAGGCAGAGTTCTGATCTCTTTTCCCTCTTATAAAGCCACAAAGCTTATCATCATGGTTCAGACCTCATGACCACTTTTACCCTAATTACCTTCCAGACTCCTCCTCCAAATACCATCACACTGGGGGGATTAGAGCTTCAGCGTATGAATTTGGGTGGGAGTGGGGGGGGGGCACAATTCATTCTATAGCTGGTTAGCAAAACTAAAGCACAATATTATATGGAATTACATACAATATATAGGGGCTTCTCAAGTGGCTCAGTGGGAAAGAGTCAGTCTGTAATGCAGGAGACACAGGAGATGTGGATTCAGTCCCTGGGTTGTGGAAGATGCTTTGGAGGAGGAAATGGCAACTCACTCCAGTATTCTTGCTGGGAAAGTCCCATGGATAGAGGAACTTGACAAGCTACAGTCCATGGATGGCAAAGAGTCCAAAATGACTCAGCATACACACACAATCTATAGACATGTACTCAAAGTAAAAGCCATTTCCTTAAATAAAAAGATTGATGAATAACTAGATATTTGTGTCTTTTTTATTTAAGAAATGTTTAGTATGTATGTAACCTAAATGACTTATAATCTCAACTCTAATTTGAAAAGTCATCACTTTATGACCAAAGTTTCCAAAACCTTATTTAAATATAGACATTTTTCTATATTTTAGGCACTGTTTTGGGGGCCACGTTTTGAGAGTCATTTTGTCACTTCTATAAATCTTCCTAAGTCAATCTTCAGGCTTCCTTGATGGCTCAGATGGTAAAAAATCTTCAAATGCAGGAGATCTGAGTTTGATCCCTGGGTCAGAAGGATCCTGTGGAGAAGGGAATGCCTACCCAATTCAATATTCTTTCCTGAAGAATTGCACGAATGGTAGAGCCTGGCAAGTTACAGTCCCTGAGTTCCAATGGACTCAGAATTGACTGAGCGACTAACACGGACACAGGCAAGGCAATCTTTCCTATACAGCCCTCCATCTTAAGATGGAGCTTCCAGAAAACTCAATTCAAAGAAATCATAACTTTATTTATTGTTTTGTGTGATTTAAAATTTACATAAATGGAATCATACCATGTTATGAAATTTTATGTTTTTGAGATATACCCATGTTTGTACATATAAATATAATCCATCTTAACTGATATACAGCATATGATTCTAAGAATAAACCATGATTTATTAATTTATTTCCCTACAAAGAAACAGTTTACTCCACTGTGGTCATTAAAATCACTGTTTCAAAGAAACATTCTTTTTTTTTTTTTTGCATATATGTGAGTGTTTTTCCATAACAGACATCACTGGTAGTTTATATGATGCTACAAATTACTAGCCAGTTTCCAATTGTTCTTTAAGTGATTTTAACAATTTTCATTCCCATCAATAATATGAGTTCTCATTTCTCTACATCCTTGCCAAAACATCTTACTAAAAATATTAACACATTAATTCTTTGCAAAGCTACTACTGTGAGATGGTACCTTATTTATTTAAAACTTGAATTTTGCTGATTGCAAGTGAAAATAGGCATCATTTTATTTTCTAAAATTTTCATTCATACTTCCTCCTCTATAAATTGCCTACCCCTGATAGTTTTCTAATAAGATATTTATTTCTTATTTTTTATGCATGTTTATCTTTTGTGAGCTACATTTCACATCTAGGGTGTGACTTTCCTTTGTATTTATTGTGTGTTTTGTTGTATAAAATTTTTAAAATTTGATGTCAGTTCAGTTCAGTTGCCCAGTCTATCCAAATCTTTGCAACCCCATAGACTGGAGCACACCAGGCTTCATGTCCATTGAGTCACTTATGCTGTTCAACTATCTCATCCTTTGTTGCCCCATTCTCCTCCTACCTTCAATTTTTCCAAGCATCAAGGTCCTTCTAATTAGTCAGCCCTTCGCATCAGGTGGCCAAAATATTGAACTTCAGCTTCATCACTCTTCAATGAATCAGTCCTTTCAATGAATATTCACAACTGATTTCCTTTAGGATGGGCTGGTTTGATCTCCTTGCAGTCCAAGGTATCCTCAAGAGTCTTTTCTAACATCTCTTGTTTAAGAGCAGCAATTCTTGGCACTCATCTTTCTTCATGGTCCAGCTCTCACATCCATACATGACTACTGGAAAAACCATAGCAGTGTATTTAATGTATCAGTTCAGTTCAGTTCAGTTGCTCAGAAGTGTCCGACTTTGCGAGCCCATGAATTGCAGCATGCCAGGCCTCCTGTCCACAACCAACTCTCGGAGTTCACTCAGACTCACGTCCATCAAGTCCATGATGCCATCCAGCCATCTCATCCTCGGTCGTCCCCTTCTCCTCCTGCCCCCAATCCCTCCCAGCATCAGGGTCTTTTCCAATGAGTCAACTCTTCACATGAGGTGGCCAAAGTACTGGAGCTTCAGCTTTAGCATCATTCCTTCCAAAGAAATATTAGGGTTGATCTCCTTCAGAATGGACTGGTTGGATCTCCTTGCAGTCCAAGGGATTCTCAAGAGTCTTCTCCAACACCACAGTTCAAAAGCATCAATTCTTCAGTGCTCAGCCTTCTTCACAGTCCAAATCTCACATCCATACATGACCACAGGAGAAACCATAGCCTTGACTAGATGGAACTTAGTCGGCAATGTAATGTCTCTGCTTTTGAATATACTATCTAGGTTGGTCATAACTTTTCTTCCAAGGAGTAAGCATCTTGGAAGGAATGATGCTCAAACTGAAGCTTCAGTACTTTGGCCACAT
>SJXQ01002422.1:0-60833 GCA_006408695.1 Aepyceros melampus | reverse complement strand
GTTGCCAGGCCGGGATGTAGTGGATAGACAGGTTTTGGGGCACTCGACAGGGGCTGGTGCTGTGGTAAAGAATCTGCCTGCCAATGCAGGAGATGCAAGAGACGCAGGTTCGATCCTTGGGTTGGAAGATCCCCTGGTGTAGGGCTTGGCAACTTGCTTCAGTATTACTGCCTGGAAAATTCCATGGATGGAGAGGCCTGGCAGGCTTCAGGCCACAGGTTTGCAAAGAGCCCAACATGACTGAACATGCAGCATGCACACAAATGCCAGGGGATACCCCTCCCTACTCTTTCTTCTTCTTGGTCGGCAGCAGGACTTGACCTTCCAGCCTTTCCTTCTTCAGGAGAATGCTGCAGAACATTCTCTGTCCTCCTCTGGATGTCCATTACCTGGCAGCTGGCGCTGTTTATAATCTGGGCTTTGTGTGTAAGTTCCATCTGGTCCCCTCTGTCCTTCTTGCACCTGCTCTGTGTCCCGGGACCTGCCTCGTGCACACTGCTTCCCAGATGTCCTTTTCACCCGGCTGCCGATGGTCCGATGGAGGCCCTGGTGGGAGATCAAGGGGCTGAAGGAAGAGAAAGTCCAGGTGTTTCTCCCTCCTCTCCCTGCTCCTTGAAGGATTTGTTCAATTTTCAGTTTCCTGCTTAGCCTTCAAGAGAAATTTTCTTCTTATGTAGGAAGAGAGAAAATGGTGTAGTTTTGGGCATTTTCTGTTTCTGAGCTTCTGGGGGAGGGCAAGCTGACCAAAAGCGAAGAATTCCGGCAAATCTGCCTGTGTGGCGTGGTGCTGGTTGTGACCACAGCTTGGGGTGCTGGCCGAGAGGAAGTGCTGCCCACTTTAAGCTTCATCATGTAGCTCCTGACTGCCAGCCCCTGGACTCCAGTCCCTCCTTACCCCTTGGTGTCACAGATGTATGTGGGCTACAGGTTTTTAGCAGGGGCCCTCGTTTTGGAAACAGGTGTGGACCTCACCCTGGCATTTCTCTGCCGATCTGACTTGCTGATACAGTGTCCTAGGGACTCGTCATTGTATGGCAGGTTTTCTCACCTTGCTGCCCAGATGACACGTGACTGTAACAAGATGGGTAGCTGAGAAGTATGGTGAAAGCAGTCCGAGTGAGTCTCTGTCGGGAGCAGACTTCTTGAAGATGAAAATCCAGCTACATTAACTCTGTTGCCTCTGGGGCTTGTGCATGTCACCCCCCACACACAGAATCTCCTCACACCCTGTGATTCCAGAGACAGATGAAGATACTTGTTTCACAGAAAAGGTTCATTTTGGTTGTTAACTTTAATGTTTTGCTTTTTAAAAGTTAATTTTTATTGGCGTATTGTTGCTTTACAATGTTGTGTCAGTTTCTGCTGTACAGCAAAGTGAATCAGCTATATACATACATACATATATATATATAGGGTTTCCTTCCCATTTAGGTCACTACAGAGCATTGAGTTCCCTGTGCTATACAGTAAATTAGTTACCTATTTTATACATAATACCAATAGTGTATATATGTCAAACACAGAGAATTTTTTTTTTGGCCACACTGGAGGCATGTGGGATCTTAGTTCCCTGGCCAGGAGATTGAACCTGGGCCCCCTTAATTGGGAGCACAAAGTCTTCACCACTGGACCACCAATAAAGTCCCAGTTGCTGACTTTTGATCTGGCCTTCAAGGGGTTCTTGTAGAATAAACCACTGGGGTCGGAGCTCTGTGCTGTCCCAAGGCCACTCAGAAGTGCAAAAGGACCCAATATTTTAGCAACATGTGTGATACTGGCCCCCATCCTGTCCAGGGCCATCTGGCTCCTGCCTGGCCAGGCTGGCCTTGGTGCTGGGCTGTTCTTAGCTCCACAATCATATGGTGAAAATGTTAACCCATCCTGTTTAAAAAAAAAAAAATTGAAGAGAATATAGAAAATAGACACAAGTACAAAAAAAAAGAAGGTTAAGTGCCAAAGAATTGATGCTTTTGAACTGTGGTGTTGGAAAAGACTCTTCAGAATCCCTTGGACTACAAGGAGATCAAATCAGTCAATCCTAAAGAAATCAGTCTTGAATATTCATTGAAGGGGCTGATTCTGAAGATGAAGCTCCAATTCATTGGCCACCTGATGCAAAGAGCTGATTCATTGGAAAAGATCCTGATGCTGGGAAAGACTGAAGGCAGGAGAAGGGGATGACAGAGGATGAGATGGTTGGATGGCATCACCGACGCAATGGACATGAGTCTGAGCAAGCTCTGGGAGATGGTGAAGGACAGGGAAGACTGGTGTGCTGCAGTCCATGGGGCTACAAAAAGTCAACCATGACTGAACAACTGAAAAACAAGACCAAAATCACTTATTATCACCAAACCCAGAAATCAAGTGAATATTGTTTTATCCACCTATTTTTAATGTGTGTATATTCGTAAGATCCACTTACATAAGACTGGATGATTCTGCATATTTAATCAAACACATTACTTTCAAAAACTGAACATTAAATACAAGGCTAGTTGGCTTGAGGTATGTATTTGTGATCATTTAAGGGCACAAATATTCTTCCATTTTTGGTTTACCAAGAGTTTTATCTGGAACGAGTGTTGGAGTTTATCAAACTTTTTTAGCAGCTGTGAAAGTAAATGTTTTCTTTTAAACAATATGACCTGTTGATGAGACGTTTGTTATTAGGTGTCTCACCGTTACTTGGGCTTCTGAGGTGGCACCAGTGGTTTAGAATATCTCTGCCGATGCAAGAGATGAGGGTTCAACCCCTGGGCTGTGAAGATTCCCTGGAAAAGGAAATGGCAACCCACTCCAGTATTCTTGCCTGGGAAATTCCATGGACAGAGGGGCCTGGTGGGCTCCATTACTTAAGGCCACTTTGCAGCTCCTCTTAGGGAAGAACCATTCACTCAATAAATATTTGTTGAATGAATGGATATCGACTAGATGAGAGTTTTTGAATAAATTAAGGGAGGTGACCTTTCTCCTCTGCTCTTTTCAAAAATTAGAGTGTTTTCAGAGCTAAGACTGGTAAATGAGAAGAGTGTGTAAGCCGAGTAATACAGGGTGAGTCCCCAAATAAGAAATAAAGACCACCTTCATCCATCCTTTGGCTGAACCTAATTCATTGGTGAATTATCCAGAGTGTCCCTGAAATATGACCCAAACTGCATTGTCCAGAATGCTGAGCAAATGTGAATTTTAGTTCAGCTCCTTTCACTAGGACATGAAAGAGAAGTCCCTGAGCTTGAACCTCTAGCCTAGAGCTTTTCTTGGTACCTGCCAAAATATGTACTCTAATTATGATTACAATTACGCCATGCTACTTTCCAAGCTGACGGTCATCTTCATCATTGAAGTTTAGTTGTTTATTTTGATTCAGCTTCCTCTGAATGAAACTGATGTTACTGAAACATCAGATGTTATTGAAACATCTGAATAGAACTCTTTATCTTGAGAACTGAGAACATACAGAGATTGAGAGGAATCCAGGCTATACTATAGATGTGCCAAGCCTTTACTGCAGACATAAATTTGTGTTCTATATTACTTTGTCAACAAAGGTCCATCTAGTCAAGGCTATGGTTTTTCCAGTGGTCATGTATGGATGTGAGAGTTGGACTATAAAGAAAGCTGAGTGCTGAAGAATTGATGCTTTTCAATTGTGGCATTGGAGAAGACTCTTGAGAGTCCCTTGGACTGCAAGGAGATCCAACCAGTCCATCCTAAAGGAAATCAGTCCTGAATATTCATTGGAAGGACTGATGCTGAAGCTGAAACTCCAATATTTTGTCCACCTCATGCGAAGAGCTTACTCATTGGAAAAGATCCTGATGCTGGGAAAGATTGAGAGCAGGAGGAGAAGGGGACGACAAAGGATGAGATGGTTGGATGGCATCACCGACTCAATGGACATGAGTTTGGGTGAACTCTGGGAGTTGGTGATGGACAGGGAGGCCTGGAGTGCTGCAGTTCATGGGGTCGCAAATAGTTGGACACGATTGAGCGCCTGAACTGAAACTGAACTGAAAGCAAGGAAAGGAGCAAGTGGAGGTCCTGGAGAGGAACCAAGTGGTAGCAGATGCAGAAAGGACACTCATCCTCAGTACCCTGGGGAATTGGTCCTAGGACTGCCTCTCCCCACATGGACACCAAGCTCCAAGGATGTTCAAGTCTGTTACAGTCAGGGATTTTCACCCACAGGGTCAACCAAGTGCAGATGGATCAGAAATGTGTTGAATCTGAGGATGAGCAGCCTGCAGATACAGAGAGCTGATTGGATGTGAGGGGCCTGGAGAGGGGTCCCTGGTGTTGGAGGTGGGCAGGCCCTTGAGAGGGAAGGCAAGGCGAGTGGATGTGTGCACTCAGTCATGTCTGACTCTCTGGCGACCCCATGGACTATAGTCTGTCAGGTTCCTCTGTCCACGGAATTCTCCAGTCAAGAATACTGGAATGGGATGCCATTTCCTCCTCCAGGGAGATTTCTCCTTATTCACTCCTATTCAGTGGTGGTGGGGCTTTCTCTTGCATTCCTATTCACTTATTCAACAGAATTTTTAAAGCACCTCAGTGTACATGTGCTGTGTAGGACCTTGTTTTCCTGGTGTCCCTGAAGTTTTGACAAAGCTTCTGTGAAGTTCTAATTGGATGGTTCTTCTACCAAGGTGAACCTGTGGGAAGGCATATGCTTTCAGGGGCTGCTTCCCATGCCACCTGAGTTTCCAATGGTCATGTCCCACTTTTTAGCATCACATACCTGATGGAATCTGTACATTAGCTTGATGGTTATCAAAGCTCCTGAATACACTGCACATGCACACTTCTGCCCTTCTTTCTGTGCTTTTGTGAGTGTGTTGACATCTATTTACGATCTCACCACCAACACTGAATAAATTCAGGAGCTGATAGACGGACAAATGAATGACACGCATTTATAATCGGCCAGACTTACTTCGAGACCTCCTGATGCAAGATGTAACTTTTTAGATTAATAAATGAAAAGCGACTTTCCCTCTGGAGCAAACGCTGTGTCAGCTGTCAGGCCAGCACGCGGCGCATCCATCTCCCTGGGGGACAGAGCCAAGGATAATATTTTGGCAGGATATCTCCACACAGTTACTCATACAACACTGTCAGTCAGAGGGCAGTTTATGAAGCAGGGATTTATAAAGTGCACTTGGAATTGGGGCCAGGGCCAGTCTGTCCCGTGTAGCACACCTGTCTCTCTCTCTGTCTTTGACGAGTTCTGATCGGTGGTTGACTTGGAATCCACATGGCGTCCAGGCATACCACCTGCCCAGCTCCCATTGGCTGCGGCTGTCAGCCCGTGTCAGCTTGGAGTTGATGCTCGGACACCAGGAAAACTCGTCAGAGAAAAGCCAGAGGACGTTCTTCCAGATGGGAGCTTGGCGACAGTGGGACGTAAACCAAGGGAGTGGAGGTGCAGGGGATATTGGAGCACATGGGCTACAATTCACCAGCTGTGCGTGCTAAGCCGCTTCAGCCGTGTCTGCCTGTGACCCCATGGGCTGTAGCCCACCAGGCTCCTCTGTCCATGGGATTCTCCAGACAAGAATGCTAGAGTGGGTTGCCATGCCCTCCTGCAGGGGATCTTCCCATCCCAGGGACTGAACTCACATCTCCTGCATTGCCAGCTGGATTCTTTACCACAAGCGTCACAATGCATGAGCTAGAGACACATTTTCCCAAACTTTTATTTGCAATTAAAATGCTATATGTGTGTGCATATATGCATGTGTGTACTTGTATATGAGTGTATGTATGTATGTGCAGCTCTGCATGTGCATGCGTGTGAATATGCATGTGTGTGTGTTGTGAGTTTGTGTGTGCCTGTCTGTGTTTCTGTATGTGTGTGAAGTAGGTCTGCATGCATGTGTGTGTGCATATACTTGCATGTGTAAATGTACATGGACTTGGGTGTGTCTATATATACATGCAAGTACACACGCACAATGTGTGTACACAGGCTGCTGCTGCTGCTGCTGAGTCACTTCAGTCGTGTCCGACTCTGTGCGACCCCATAGACGGCAGCCCACCAGGCTCCCCCGTCCCTGAGATTCTCCGGGCAAGAACACTGGAGCGGGTTGCCATTTCCTTCTCCAACCTATGAAAGTGAAAAGTGAAGTGAAGTCGCTCAGCGTGTCTGACTCTTCGCGACCCCATGGACTGCAGCCCACCAGACTCCTCCATCCATGGGATTTTCCAGGCAAGAGCACTGGAGTTGGGTGCCATCGCCTTCAAGTATATATGCAGTTGTATGTACGTGTGTGCTATGTCCCTTCAGTCATGTCCAAGTCTTTGCAACCCTATGGATTGTAGCTCGCCAGACTCCTCCATCCATGGAGATTCTTTAGGCAAGAATACTGTAGTGGGTTGCAATGCCCTCCTCCAAGGAATCTTTCTGACCCAGGGATCAAACCTAGGTCTTAGGCATTACAGGTGGATTCTTTACTGCTGAGCCACTGGGGAAGCCTGTAGTGACCAGGGAAGCCCATTGCACATACATGTGTATACAAATGTGCACATACATCATACATTGTATTGCATGTGTGAATGTTGTGTGTGTGCATTTTGTGTATACGAGTGTGCCTGAATGTGTGTGTGGGTGCACTTGTGTAGCATAGTTCCCCCTGAGACTACTAGGGTTTTGAGGGAAGTGGTTCACATTCATGAATCTCTGGATGTTCCATTGGCTGACATTTCTAATTAAGTAGTGAAAACATCATAAATATTAGGCTCTGATGATTGCTTTTCTACTCTTCTAGTTTAGCTCTTTTAAAAATATTTTTATTTATTGATTGATCGATTTGGCTGCAATGGATCTTACTTGTGGCATGCAGGATCTTCTTTGATCTTTTTTGGGCACACGGGATCCCTAGTTGTGGCATGCAGGATCTTAGTTCCCTGACCAAGGATCAAACCTGGGACCCTGGCACTGAGAGTGCAGTCTTAGCCACTGGCCCCTGGGGAAGTCCCTTTCATGTAGCTTGGAAGGGTCTGGTCCTCTACAGTCAGCTGTATTTATGGAATCGTGCATGAGTTGCTATTCCCCTCCCTTGCTCTAGAACACAGCCCTTCTGCAAGCAGGGTCATTGCCATGTTCTTGGTGCCGGAGCATCACAGCCTCTCATAAACCTTGCTGAGTGACAACCATGATCTGTGTTTCCTGACGCCCAGCCCCTACTTGGGTGGATGGCGCTGAGGGCAATTGTGGTGAGATGGAGCTCACAGCTGAGAAGCGCCTGGGTGGGTGAAGTTTCCCTGGCTCCACTCATGCATGGGTGTGAGGGAGGTGGGGACTGTCTGAATGAGCTTAGAGTCTTTAGAGTAACTGGGCATCTGCCACACCCCCATCTTGCCTGCTTTCCCTGATGGCACATGGTCCAGGGAAGAGTGAGGCTTCCAAAGACCTGTGGTAGAGGGGGCCGTGCTCCACATGGGCAGGGGATCCATTTCTGTGCCCATCTGCCTGGCTGATGAGCACTCTGCTGACCCCGGGGCTTAAGCCTGCCTGGGGACCTCAGGGTCTCTCCTGGCTGTTTGGCCTCATCTGGGCTCCAGGTGCCAGTGCAGACCCATCTGTGGGAGACTGTGGTCTGGTGGCATCCGGGCTGGTCCTTGGCTCACTCTGCAGCCACCTCTCCACCTCTCACCTCCTGTGCCCAGCCCTCCAGCTCACTGTGGGGGCTGAACAAACTCCTACCTTCTCCATTTGTCTCTACCACTTGAGAACAAGGGTGACATTTCCAGACCACCCTGGACATCCAGTGGTTTCACCCTACCCAAAGGGTGCTGGAGGGGAGGCCGAGGCTTGGGCTCTTTCAGGGTCTCACCTGGGGAACAGAGACAGAGCCTCACCACCCTTGCTGTTAGTCTTGCCCCTACAGTTCACTTGACTTTCTCTGGGCTGGATGAGGAGAGGAATGGGACACAATTTCCAACAACCTGGATCCTATCCACCCCCCTTTGGCCTTTCCTGGACCACCAGCGTGTTGATTGCCTGCTTGCCTTTCACTTACTTCCTGGTCATCACCTCTTTCTGCCTTCCTTGCTTCCCTGAGGTGGGAATAATTATAGAGCATCTTTGGCCAGGGCAGATAAACCTCTGGGAGTCCCAGGCTCAGCCATTATAAAGGAATTTGCTCCTTTTTCTTGTGCTAATTGCTTTTTCTGGCCCTATAGTTCTCTTTGCATGTCCAAAGCTGAGTAACACCTCATTCTTTGATGCAATCCTCTGAAACTAATCCTGGCAGCTTTCTCAGAAGACGGATGCTCCAGGCAACCTGGGACACAGGTCTCTTACCTAGAAAGACAACAGAAAAAAAGCAAGGACGGGAGCAGTTTTCAAAATGGGATGATGACACTCACTCCCTCTTGAGGAAGCCAGCTGAGAAGGCTTGGCCACCTTGCTCACTCCTGCTATGAGGTTTTTACTAATTTCATGCCCAATTCTTTGTGATACACCCTTTAGAGGTGAGAGAGTGATTGGCTTCATGGCTGATATCTGCAGAGCTGATCTCAAGGACAGATTCATGGTTACAGAAGGGGAAAGGGGGGAGGGATAAATTAGGAGGTTGGGATTAACATGTACACACTACTATGTGCATAACAGATAAGCAGCGAGGACCTACTATATAGCACAGGGAACTATGCTCAATATTTTGCAATAACCTAAAAGTGAAAAAAATCTAAAAAAAGAATATATATATGTGTGTATATATATATAAGAATATATATACATATAAAACTGAATCAGTTATATATATATCAGTCATATGTAACTGAGTCAATGTGCTGTATACCTGAAACTAACACGATATTGTAAATAAACTATACTTCAATAAAAAAAGAAACTCATGGGGAAAAAAAATCAGTAAAATGCTGCCAAAAAGCGTGGGAGACAAGACAGAAGGGATGTTGGAGTGGTTGTGCCTGCAGTGGGTTCCATTCACATTTTACCCCATTTGTGACAGGCAGTGAAGCCCTATTTAAAGGTGTGGAGAAGAACAAAGAGAGTGGGAGCAAGCAAAGACCATTCATTCACAGCGTCTGTCTCAGGGGGTCAGCCACACACTTGTATTTTGGTGGAAACACAAAGGCAGGCAGAGGAGAGGGGAGCATCAGAGAAGAAAAGGGGAAGTTTCAGGTGTGCCCTGATAGGGGCTGGTGGTCGAGAAGCTGAGGGCGGGTGTGACTAGATCAAGGTGCTACATGTGATTAGTTGGGGGAGGCACATTTGGGTTTCTGTGATTGGTCCTACATTGGAAACAGGGACAAAACTTAGAGAAGCTGGCAGTTCTTAATCAGGTCCTGGCGTTTAGGGGCTGATTATTGCAAGGATGTCAACAAAAACTTGCCATCTGCCTCTATAAGGATAAAATCACTGGCCTTCAGTTCAGTTCAGTCACTCATTCATGTCCGACTCTTTGTGACCTCATGAATCGCAGCACGCCAGGCCTCCCTGTCCATCACCAACTCTTGGAGTTCACTCAAACTCATGTCCATTGAGTCGGTGATGCCATCCAGCCATCTCATCCTCTGTCGTCCCCTTCTCCTCCTGCCCCCAATCCCTCCCAGCATCAAAGTCTTTTCCAGTGAGTCAATTCTTTGCATGAGGTGGCCAAAGTACTGGAGTTTCAGCTTCAGCATCATTCCTACTAAAGAACACCCAGGACTGATCTCCCTCAGAATGGACTGGTTGGATCTCCTTGCAGTCCAAGGGACTCTCAAGAGTCTTCTCCAACACCACAGTTCAAAAGCATCAATTCTTCAGCGCTCAGCTTTCTTCACAGTCCAACTCTCACATCCATACATGACCACTGGAAAAACTATAGCCTTGACTAGACGGACCTTTGTTGGCAAAGTAATATCTCTGCTTTTGAATATGCTATCTAGGTTGGTCATAACTTTCCTTAAAAGGAGAAAGCGTCTTTTAATTTCATGGCTGCAGTTACCATCTGCAGTGATTTTGGAGCCCAAGAAAATTAAATCTGACACTGTTTCCACTGTTTACCCATCTCTTCAACACCCCTCAAAAGGAGTTCAGGGTGGAGATCAGGAATAGCATGCTCTGTATTCTGGGAAAAACTGGTGCAACAAACTGTTAGATATTTCCAGGAGATTTTATGAGCCCAATTCGTGCATCTTTTTATATCTAGAAAAGCATTAAAATCATTAACAGTGATGTCTGTTCCTCATGACTAGCAACACGCTCTGCCAAAATGTGTGCTTGGCTGCACCCACCCCCCTCCTTCACTAGGTCACATATAACGCTGACCTTGCAGGTGTGCGTGCTACCACAGTCATGTCTGACTTGCTGTAACCGTATGGACCATAGTCTGCCAGGTTCCTCTGTCCACTGGGTTCTCCAAGCAAAAAATACTGGAGTGGGTTGCTATGCCCTCTTTCAGGGGATCTTCCCAACTCAGGGACTGAACCTGCATCTCTCATGTCTTCTGCATTGGCAGGTCATTCTTTACCACTATCATCACTTAGGAAGCCCAACACTGACTTCTCCCCGCCACCACCGCTTTTTCTGAGCAGTTTCTCAGAGCTCTCTGGAATACTGTCTCCCAGGCTATAGTTCTTATTTTGCCACCAGATAAAAGTTAACTCACATCTCTCACATTGTGCATATTTTTTTTCATCTGACAAGGGTTATCGTTTGGCTTCTGGAATCAGTTACCAGAGATAATAATCTGACTTCCTACAAGTCTGACTCGCAACAGCCTGTTTCCCTGGCCAGCTGCCTATTGCAGATAAGGGTAGAGAGGTTGAGAACAGGCCTCCTCCACATGCGTTTCTTTGGCATTTGGATTATTTTGAGCTAAAGGCAGTGGAGATGCTGCAGCTCAAGAAAAACAACTGCCTTTCCCTTAACCACTGAGAGGAATTTAAATTGGAGATTTTATTTTCCCCCAGAAAAACACTTATTACTAGAGATAAATTTTATCTAAGTGGCAGGGCAAGCATCTAATTACTAAACACCTGCTCTTCTTCTATTGTCCTGTGAATGACCCTCCAGGCTCATCCAATTCCTTCTCTCAAGGAGCATTTACCTCATCTTACCTTTTCATCTCTGAATATCTCAGGTTTGTGGGGTCTCTGACCCTTACATGTATGTGAATTCCTTTATGTGCATGTATGCTAAGCTGATTCAGTCATGTCTGACTTTTTGTGACTCCACGGACTGCAGAACGCCAGGCTTCCTTGTCCTTCACCATCTCCTAGAGTTGCTCAAACTCATGTCCATTGAGTCAGTGATGCTATCCAACCATCTCATCCTCTGTCATCCCCATCTCTTCCTGCCTTAAATCTTGATAACTATATTTTTAATGTCACTGGTTTCCTTTGTAATCCTTCATGTTTTATGCTATGCTGTGCTGTGCTTAGTTGCTTCAGTAGTGTCTGATCTTTGCTACCCCACGGACTATAGCCCACCAGGCTCCACTGTCCATGGGATTCTCCAGGCAAGAATACTTCAGTTGGTTGTTGTGCCCTCCTCCAGGGGATCTTCTCAACCCAGGAATCAAACCCATGTCTTTTATGTCTCCTTAACTGGCAGGTGGGTTCTTTACCACTAGCACCACTTGGGAAATCCCCTGTAGGTATGGAATGAAATTTGATTTTCTCCTGTTGATCTTCTCATGTCAAGTTAATTTTTAGATCAGCCAGAAGAACCTAGAAGGGCAGGGAAAAATTTTCTTCCTCCCTTACCTGTATTGGTTTTCTGGGTTGCTTGTTGCAGGGTGTGGGTCAGAGTTTTATTTTTTTCTTTATGATCTTGCCATTGCCTATTATCTTGATCAGTCTCTCAAAGATAATTACGCCATCTCTTGGAAAAGCAACCTCAGATCTTAACATAGAATACCAGTGCTTACCTTGCTGTGAGCCTCACTCAAGGAAGTGTGTTGTCTGGTGTGGGGCCCGGCTGTCAAAGCCAATGATTGACAGCCTGACTGAGGCTGGAGGTAAAGGGAAGCTGGGCCCAATCTACCATCACACAGGAGCCCCAAGAGGAAGGGCTTCATCAGCCTTCAGGCTCTAATATGATAAATGGCAGCTCTGGGGCTCTGCGTGGGAACCTGCTGGCAGAGATGTTATAGCGCATCTTACAATCACCTGTATTGCCTTCTCCATTCTTCTGCATGCTGAGAGGAAGACTGAGGCCCCAGTTAGGGCAGAGGACCGCATTAAGAGAGCAGCCCAGACCGACTTTCCAATTCAAACCAAAGCAGAGAGCAGCAGCCAGAAATTCTCCATTCCACCCCATTCTGTTGAAACATAAAATGATTAAATGAAATTCATACATGACCGTGCCTCATCCCATTGTGATGCTGGAGGCAGAGGATTTTTGATGGGTCTCAGAAAGCAGTCCATCCCAAATGGCAATCTGCCTGGAAATGCACTGTTAACAAATCAAGCTTCTCCCCAAATTTTAGTACAAAAACCTGATGGACTCTCCCCAGTAGCTCTATAAGCCCCAATGGGAGGAAAAATTTGGGGTCCTATAAGGTGTATACTCTATTCCTCCAATGAATGCTCTCCATACAGAGACCAGCCTTCTGTAGGTATTACAAAGTGTAATGTAAAATTCACCTCTGAGACAATGTGTTGGGCTAGGAAATCCCAAGGGTGTTTGGTGTTGGAATTTGGGGCAGCAAACAAAAACCTGCTGGTGACCTACAGGATGTCCTGTAGATGGATCTTCTGGAGAACAAGACAAGCAGAATTGAGAGAGAACAGACCAGAAACCGTATCAGCCCTGGATCCACCCACAGCTGAAGCAGGAATCTCCCTGCTGCTGACTTTGTAGTTACATGGGTCGCCCGAGCTCTTATTCTTTCTGGAGCTTGTTGGAATCAGCACCTGGTCTTTGTGACCAAAAAAAAAAAAAATATCATGCCAACCACTGAAAAGGGAGGGAGCAGGCTGATTTTGAAATTCCTTTCCCCTTCTCTCCAAAGACCTGTAGGGTTTTCTGTAGAGTCACAAATCCTATTTCCCACCAGGGCTGTTTTTGTTCCTTCCCACATTTTCTTAAACAGCAGAACAAGCAGCAAGCAGGAATTGATGGAAAGCCTTTCAAGATGTTGTCTGGGGTAAGGGAGCAGAAAACCAGAGGATTGAGGAACAAATAACTATTATTATTAGGATTATATTATTATTGCTTTTGGTATTCTTAAGTAAGCCCTCAGGGGGCATCTTTAAAACCTGAAATTGCTTAGTAGGAGTAAATCTTCACAACTCCCAGGGTGGGCCATAGGAAGAGCTGTAACCAGGAGCACCCCCATAATTCTGCACCACCTCCAATTGTGTGTATTTAGAACACACACAATACCCTATATAGGATGTTTCCACAGAGTGTAGGGGATGGCTTGCACTTGTCATGATCTCTAATCAGCAGAAAGGAACAGGACTAAGAAGAGCCTGGAACTTATCTATGGTGGTTGCCAAGCCACAGTGAACCTCTCTAGATTGGGAGGTGGGAGCACTCCAGAAGAGGCCTTGGATGAAATGTTACAGGGAAGAATCAATTTTGACTCCATGTTTCTTTATCCTTTTTGTGGGGGACTTCCCTGGCGACTCGGTGGTAAAGAATGTGCTTGCAATGCAGGAGACATGGGTTCAGTCCCTGGGTTGGGAAGATCATTTGGAGAAGGAAATGACAACCCACTCCAGTATTCTTGCCTGGGAAATCTCATGGACAGGAGAGCCTGGTGGACTACAGTCCATGGGGTTGCAAAGAGTCAGACATGACTTAGTGACTAAACAACAACAAAACAACGTCTTTGATTTTAACCTTTGCTTTTCATTGCTTTGGTTATTATAATGATACATAAAGGCCGCCTCAGAGAACCCTGCCCCTCTGCCTGAATGTTAAGCCAAAAATGCCTTTGTTCAGGATCCTTTCCACCTGTGGATCACTACAGGAAAGAAGAAATGAACACATCCCCTCTCCAAGGCTAGCCATTTCAAGAGATATTTGTATTTTGACCTTTTTACTCTACATCCTCACCTCCCCCCAATCTCTGTCCTATAAAAGAACCTGGCATCCAGACCCTGATAAGATGGTTATTTTGGGACATTAGTCTGCCATCTTCTCTGTCAGCAGAGTGAACTTGGACTTATTAACAGAAGGAACCTAAGGGATAGGAGGTGGATGTTGGCTTCTGTGACTTAGCTCAGGCCTGACAGATGCTAGCCTTCATCTTTTTATTTCTTCTGCAGTTTTTCTTTCATTTGCCAATATCCCAGGGCTCAGTTTATGGCCATAAATCTTGCACTAATTCCTATTTGGATGGGATTCTGGTTCAAGGCTTCTTTCTCATCTTAGCTCTGTGTTCATTTCCTTAATAACACTTATTGTTATAAGTAGCTGGCAGTTATTTTATAACCTTGTCTTTTTAGTTGCTTGGTGAGGCTTCCATCACAACTTCTACCCCAGGAGGGCAGGGACTATTCAATTGAGTTCACTCTTGCATTGCCTGTGTTTAGTTAGAATAGTGTCTGAAATGCAGTAGGTGCAGACTTGAAATTAAAAGACACTTGCTTCTTGGGGGAAAAAACCATGACAAATCTAGACAGCATATTAAAATGCAGAGATCACTTTGATTACAAAGGTTCATATAGTCAAAGTTATGGTTTTTCCAGTAGTCATGTACAGATGTAAGAGTTGGACTATAAAGAAGGATGAGCACCAAATAATTGACGCTTTTGAATTGTGGCACTGGAGAAGACTGGAGAGTCCCTTGGACAGCAAGGAGATCAAACCAGTCAATTGAAAAGGAAATCAACCCGAATTCATTGGAAGGACTGATGCTTAAGCTGAAGCTCTAATACTTTGGCTATCTGATGCAAAGAGCTGACTCATTGGAAAATATCCTGATGCTAGGAAATATTGACAGCAAAAGGAGAAGGGAGTAGCAGAGGATGAGATGGATAGATAACATCATTGACTCAATGGACATGAGTTTGAGCAAACTCTGGGAGATAGTGAAGGACAGGGAAGCCTGGTATGCTGCAGTCCATGGAGTAACAGAGTCAGACACGACTTACTGACTGAACAACTACAATGCAGTAGGTGCTCAGAAAATGCCTGTTGATGAATGAAAACCTGAGTGGGTCTTTTCCTAGCAGTCTTTGCCATGTGGACATCCACAGGCTGGCAAAATTAGCACACAAAATGTTGCATCAGATCACAGCTGCTTTGAGAGATAGAAGTAGGGATGGGGCATCCTCAGGTCATTGCAGACGAGAAGGGCTGTGTTCTGTCAAGGGTAAGAGTTAGGGTTAGTTACTGTGTAGGCACATTCCTGGGTGGCAAGGCCGGGCTTGAGAAACTTTACTGCCACATCTTTGCGAGTCCTCCTTGCCAGGGACATAACATATGATTCTGGTCACTGCTTAAGAAGCAGCTTAGTTGAAGAGACATCCACTCTATATTTGTTTCTGATCCACATTCTCACCTGTGCCCAGAAAGCAAAGCTCAGCTTCTTTCTGAAGTGTGTGTGCATGCTTATGTGCTAAGTTGCTTCAGTTGTGTCTGACTCTGTGCAACTTTATGGACTGCAGCCTGCCAGATTCCTCTGTCCACGGGATTCTCTACACAAGAATACTGGAGTGAGTTACCATGCCCTCCTCCAGGGGATTTTCCTGACTCAGGGATCTAACCCGTATCTCTTACACCTACCTGCACTGGCAGGCGGGTTCTTTACCACTAGCACCACCTGGGAAGCCCACATTCTGAAGCAGTCTGTGGCATCTGAATATGGACCACCTGATACCTGTCAGTTCATGGCCACAGATTCTCCTGTCTGTGAAAGGAACAGGGCTTTAATCTTTGAAATGACCTGGGGCTGTTCCCTTTCATCTGTCTTGTTTCATCCTGTTTTGTAGCCTACAACATTTATCCAGTCACAACGGCACACAGCCATTGCTACTTGGCTCACCAAATAAGGCATGACAAACACTCCTGTTGTATGTTCTTTTAGGGCATCCAAATGGCCCTGGACAACCAGCAGAGGATGAGAGCAGGGACAGGACACCTGGGTGATCTATCTTTTCCTGAGTCCAATATATGAGATTGGCCCCCACACCGGAGGCGAGGCAGCCTGGCTAAGCCATTGTTAAGAGCTTCCTGAAGATGCATGAGTCAAGGCTGGAGTTTTTTTCCTCCTCTCCATCCGTGAATTTCATGGACATGACATTTCATTTCAAGAACAAATCGATATTCCGATTAGCAAATAGACACAAATGTTGCATTCATTCTCCAAAATGTTACACCAACATGACAGGCACTTTTTGTCCCCAGTGGGGTGAAAGGGGATGTTTAAACACATTTTCTCAAACAGAAATAAGAAGGGAATGGGGAGCAGAAAGGGCAGGAGGAGATGATACATAAACATTTGATTATGGAAATGAAAACAGCGCCTGAATTCCCTGTTGGGTGCACGTCTCCTTGATCAGAGGCGACAGGATCTGAGCAGTGATGGATGATGTTCGCTTGGTCACCTGGCATGGTCTCTGTCAAGTGTGAGGTTGGGTGTGACCTGCGGTTCAACCGAGATTGGCTCAGTGATGACTCTGGACTAGACTCTTGACCAGATGCCCAGGAGACAGAGAAATGAGCTGCCCTAAAGACATCTCCCCTCTTGTTTGGAATCTTGCCCACTGCAGGCTTCCTGGAGGCAGACCCTCCCCCATATCACCTGGCCCAGCCAAGGCTTTCCTTTGGATGTTACCAATGTCACTGGCAGTTTATAGGGTCATTGGTAGGCACACTGTGGCTTAGTCCTCAATGGCCCTTTGCAAAAGGCTTATCAGACACGAGGACAAAAGAGCCCAGAGAGGGTGGGGAGGGACTGACTTGAGGCCACAGGGTGAGTGGGTGGCAGGACTGAATGCAAACCTCTGTCTGCCCGAGTGGGCTGATGCTTTCTGGCAGACTGGGCTATTGAACCATAGATAAAGTGCAAACCTCATTAGGCATCCGACAAGGGCTGTCAGGTCCCTGCATGTTCAACTCACCCAGTCTCTGATATCCTTTTGTCTCCAAGTCTTTGAAGTAATGCACATCGCTGAGTAATCCTAGAGACATTTCTCCTCCTTTCCCCCAACTGCAGATAAGAGGGAAACAAATAGAGGCAGCCTTGGTCGTATCATGGCATGCTGGCATCTTTAATCTCTCTGGTGTTCCTGCTTTGCACATCCAGATAGCATGGATGGTGTGCTAATGGGCTTCTCTGATTTGTCCCTGGAAGGGATGGGTCTCCATGTTCCTGCCTGACTGCCTTGTTCTGCACAGTGTGGCCTCTGGAAGGGGTCCCTGCCAGCCCTGTGTGCCAAGGTGAGTCCAAGGGCCAGTGCTTCCACTTGGGGTCACCCATGTCTCTGTCCCTTGGAGCCTGAGCACACTGTGTGGCAACCAGGTCCTGTTGCCAAAAGTGGATATTCCATATTTTTATATCAGAGGTTGCTCTTGGCTTCCATTCTTTTTTCAAAACCAAGAACTGAAGAGATGAGCAGACCAAAGGTAGGGATCCAGGCAGGAGGGATGGTGGCTCAGCTGGAACATCCCAGGGACCTCAAGCAGAAGAACAGTAAAGTGTCACTGGAGACCAAGTCAGACTGTAAGACAGAGAGCAAGTGTGCAAACCAGAGGGCTACATAGGCCTGGGTGCAAGGATCTTGCATTCACTCTTTGAGAAGGTTTGGGAGATCCTCTGAAGCTTGGTTTGTGTATGTGTGTGTGTGTTAGTCTCTCAGTCATATCTGACTTTTTGAGACCTCATGGGCCGTACCCCACAAGGCTCCTCTGTCCATGGGATATTTTAGGCCCGAATATTGAAGTGGATTGCCTTTCCTTTCTCCAGGGGATCTTTCCAATCCACAGATTGAACCCAGGTCTCCCACATTGCAAGCAGATTCTTTACTGTCTGAGCCTCTAGGAAAGCCTTCTGAAGCTTGGTTTCCTTATCTGTAAAAATGGGTATGAATAAAATTGGCTTCACATCAGGTGGCCAAAATATTGGAGCTTCAGTTACAGTATCATCAGAAAGATATACTCCTTGACATTGTGCTGAATGCTAGTCTGTATCTTGCTAAATATCACATCTATTAACCAAGAGAGTTGGATGACACCCATAGTTTCCAAACATTTTTAAAGTTACAGGGTTTTCCAAAATCCTACCCTGCAGAAGGAGATGGCAACCCACTCCAGTATCCTTGCCTGGAAAATCCCATGGATGGAGGAGCCGGGCAGGCTACAGTCCATAGGGGTGCAAAGAGTTGGACACAACTGAGCAGTGTCACTCACTCACTCAAACATTTTTAAAGTTAAAGATATTCTTTAAATTGTGTGCAGACATATGGTCCACTCCAGGTTGTACATAAAAAGGTCTTCTGGCAGGAGAACTTTGTGTTCTCTTCAGCAACCAAGGAGATTAAACCTGTCAATTCTAAAGGAAATCAACCCTGAATATTTGTTAAAAGGACTGAAGCTGAAGCTAAAGCTCTAATACTTTGGCTATCTGATGTGAAGAGCCAACTCATTGGAAAATATCCTGATGTTAGGGAAGATGGAAGGCAAAAGGGGATATTTGTTTTCCCCGAATGTCTTCACCACCCTCTCCCCCATCAGTGGTCATCTTCTCTCCTTGAACTTCATGAGAACTGGAGTGTCTTCAAATAATCACCAAAGTTTTTGTATCTGAGGACATTAGTACACCTGATCTCTCTGCCTATTTCAAAACATCTTCCTTCCTTGGTTTCCAAAACACTCTACTTTCAGCCTCCCTTCTTGCTTACTTTCCTTATGGGAGACATTGGCTATGACTAAGTCAGCACTAACCATCCCCTTGCTCCTTTGTACATGGCCTTGTAATGAAGAATATACAGAAAAACTGTACAAAAAAAATCTTCATGACCCAGATAATCACGATGGTGTGATCACTCACCTAGAGCCAGACATCCTGGAATGTGAAGTCAAATGGGCCTTAGAAAGCATCACTACAGACAAAGCTAGTGGAGGTAATGGAATTCCAGTGGAGCTATTTTAAATCCTAAAGGATGATGCTGTGAAAGTGCTGCACTCAATATGCCAGCAAATTTGGAAAACTCAGCAGTGGCCACAGGACTGGAAAAGGTCAGTTTTCATTTCAATTCCAAAGAAAGGCAATGTCAAAGAATGCTCAAACTACTGCACAATTGTACTCATCTCACATGCTAGTAAAGTAATGCTCAAAATTCTCCAAGCCAGACTTTAGCAATATGTGAACCATGAACTTCCTGATGTTCAAGCTGGTTTTAGAAAAAGCAGAGGAACCAGAGATTAAATTGCCAACATCTGCTGGATCATGGAAAAAGCAAGAGAGTTCCAGAAAAACATCTATTTCTGCTTTATGGACTATCCAAAGCCTTTGACTGTGTGGATCACAATAAACTGCTAAATTCTGAAAGAGCTGGGACTACCAGACCACCTGACCTGCCTCTTGAGAAATCTGTATGCAGGTCAGGAAGCAGCAGTTAGAACTGGACATGGAACAATAGACTGGTTCCAAATAGGAAAAGGAGTACATCAAGGCTGTATATTGTCACCCTGCTTACTTAACTTATATTCAGAGTACATCATGAGAAACACTGGACTGGAAGAAACACAAGCTGGAATCAAGATTGCTGGGAGAAATATCAATAACCTCAGATATGCAGATGACACCACCCTTATGGCAGAAAGTGAAGAGGAACTAAAAAGCCTCTTGTTGAAAATGAAAGTGGAGAGTGAAAAAGTTTGCTTAAAGCTCAACATTCAGAAAACGCAGATCATGGCATCTGGTCTCATCACTTCATGGGAAATAGATGGGGAGACAGTGGAAACAGTGTCAGACTTTATCTTTGGGGGCTCCAAAATCACTGCAGATGGTGATTGCAGCCATGAAATTAAAAGACGCTTACTCCTTGGAAGGAAACTTATGACCAACCTAGATAGCATATTATAAAGCAGAGACATTACTTTGCCAACAAAGGTCATCTAGTCAAGACTATGGTTTTTCCAGTGGTCATGTATGGATGTGAGATTTGGACTGTGAAGAAAGCTGAGTGTTGAAGAATTGATGCTTTTGAAGTGTGGTGTTGGAGAAGACTCTTGAGAGTCCCTTGGACTGCAAGGAGATCCAACCAGTCCATTCTAAAGGAGATCAACCCTGGGTGGTCATTGGAAGGACTGATGCTGAAGCTGAAACTCTAATAATTTGGCCACCTAATGTGAAGAGCTGACTCATTGGAAAAGACCCTGATGCTGGGAGGGATAGGAAGCAGGAGGAGAAGGGGATGACAGAGGATGAGATGGCTGGATGGCATCACTGACTCGATGGACATGAGTTTGGGTAAACTCCAAGAATTGGTGATGGACAGGGAAGTCTGGCGTGCTGCAATTATGGGGTCGCAAAGAGTCGGACAGAACTGAGCGACTGAACTGAACTGAACGAAAAGATTATCTCATTCTCCAGCCTTCCTCAATTCTGTAGATAGTGGCCAGAGGACAGAGGGCTGACCAGTGAGCATAAATGATTTCTCTGGCGACTGTTCTGGTAGAGCAGAGAGAAGCAGTGCCATTTGTCCCTTGTTCTGGATGCAGATCTGCAGCAGTGTCACTCACCTTGGGACCAGGAAAGAAAGACCAACAGCATCACGAGACACCCAGCTTGACCTCACTGAGCTGTTGAACCAACACCAGCAGCTTCCACTTACAACTTCTCACTCTATGCAAGAAAATAGCACCTAATTTTCAGGTTGATTTTTCCATTACTTGCAGCCAAACGTATTCCTGAAATATATAACTTTTTTCCCACGCATTTTAAGTAAGAATCCTGAGGATTACTCAACTTCCCATGTCTCTTCTAGATGAGACTGACTTTGAAACCTGGGTCTGCAATCCTGCCTCTTTCTCGAGTTACTGTACTCCCATTTTCTGGAAAGATACCCAAGTAAATGTCCTGCCAAGTTCAAATTCAACATGTCAAAAACTGAACTTCCCACCTTTCCTCATCCTGAGTGTGTGTGTTAGTTGCTGTCATGTTTGACTCTTTGCAAGTCCATGGACTGTAGCCCACCGGGCTTCTCTGTCCATGAGATTCTCCAGTCAAGAATATTGGAGTGGGTTGCCATGCCCTTCTCCAGGGGATCTTCTGTACCCAGGGATTGAATCCAGGTCTCCCACACTGCGGGCAGATTTTGTACAGTTTGAGCTACCATGGAAGCCCCTCTTCATTCTTAAATTTCCTTGTTCTCTGCCTCATTTTCTCCTTCCTCCTGATGGTGCCCCAGTCTGCCATCTCTCAGGAACAAAAGCTGGTCTCACCTATATCTTCCCCCCTCCTCTCAGCTAACCAATTAGTTTCAAGATCTGTAGGTTCCGATACAATTTCTCTCTTCACAGTTTTGGGAGTTTGGGCTCTGTGTCTTTCTCACTTTCTCACCAGTCTGTGAGCTCCTGAGGGTATAACTAGCATCTTAGTTGCCTCTGCTGGCTGCCTGTGACCCAGTAGAGTGCCTGGCACATAGCTGGTGGGTGACAATGATGCCAAGGGCCTGCAGGAGCCCTGGGCCCTGGCTGATGACCTCGGAAGCTCATAACCTATGTAGGTGAGTTCCAAGCTCTGGGGAGAGGGAGGCCCCTCAGAAGCACTCTGCCATCTTTGCTGGCAGGTCACATCTTCCCAGCATCAGGAATGCCCCCTGGGGACAAATCAGAGCAGAGCATAATGAAAGGCAACCAGCCAGCAAATGATGGCGACTTGACAGTCAGGGCTCCGGGGCTCCCGTGGTTTCAGTGCCAGTAGGTGCCTCTATAATGATGCAGAGGCGTCACCAGTAAGCGCTGTGGTCATCAACAAGCTGCACTGCCTCTCCCGGGGAGGGGGAGCGGTTCACCTCCCCTCCCATGCGGTATTCATAGAAGCTTGATAAGTGTTTGTTGTCTCTATTTTTAGGACTCTTGTTATTCTTTCCACTTGTTACCTGTGCCAGCAAGTCTGTTAGCTTCCAGAGTGGAGCCTGGATTGTCCCTGCAGGCCTGGGGAGTGACAGGACCCCTCCTAGGAAGTCATGATGAAGGAAAGATTCTGCCAGGGACAGAGCCTTCTTGTTTGACAATAAAGATGTGAAGTCACTGACGGTAATAGACATCTGCGGGTGGGAGCTGCATGCTGAGGGTTTGTCAAAGAGGAAGCTGACCTTCCCAATGACCTTGGAAGACTTGGGCTTCCAACTCACGAGAGGAGGGGTCAAGGGAGGCAAGGGTGCCCTTTCGTCTAAAACCTGAAGGGGATTCCAGCCTCCTCTGCTTTGTTCCATGACACACAGCATGTGTTGTGTGTACTCGGTCATGGGCCACTCTTTGCAGCCTCATGGACTTCCATGGACGCCCACCAGGCTTCTCTGTCCATGGGATTCCCCAGACAAGAATACTGGAGTGGTTGCATTTCCTCCTCCAGGGGATCTTTTCAACACAGGGATCAAACCCTCATCTCTTCCATTGCAGGCAGTTCCTTTACCACTGCGCTGCCTGGGAAGCTCTACTATGACACAGGAGACATGTGTTGTGTCCCCAGTGAGCCCCAGGCACAGGGGTTGAGTTAGGACAGACAGAAGTGCCAAGGGATCCTCAGCTAGGGGCTCCCAGTTCAATGAGGAAGGGATGGAGGTGGATGATGTCAATACAGATGCATGGAAGAGGTGAGACTTGGGCCTAGGATGCGTGGGTGTACATTCTGGGAGATACAGGACTTTTCTGGGGCAGCTGGAACAGTTTAGGACAATTTGGGGAGGCTTAGAACAAGAGATATTTATTCTCGCATAGTTCTGGAGGCCAGAAGGTCTAAACCAAGGTACTGGCAGGAGGACCTGCCCTCTGATGCGCTGGTGGAGGATCACTCAGCCTCCTCCGGCTTCCAGTGGTAAGGACAAGCCTTGGCACTCCTTGCCTTGCAAACTCATCTCTCTAATCTTTGCCTTGTCCTCACATGGCCCATTCCCTGTATCCCCGTGTCTCAAATCTCCTACTGCCTTTTTCTTAGGACAGCTGTCTTTGGATTTATGGCCCTTCTTCAAGATGGTCTCATTTTAAGATTCTTTTTTTTTTTTTTTGGGGGGGTTTTAAAAGTGTATTTATTTATTTTTTTAATTAATTTTTATTTTTTAGTTTGTTTTGCTTTACAATACTGTATTCGTTTTGTTACACATTGACATGAATTAGCCATGAGTGTACATGAACTCCCAATCCCGACCCCCACCTCCACCCTCCCGCCCCACACCCTCTCTCTGGATTATCCCCGTGCATCAGTCCCTAGCATCCTGCATCCTGCATCAAACCTGGACGGGCAATTTGTTTCGCTTATGATATCACACTACATCTCCAAAATCCCCTTTTCCTTATAAGTTCGCATTCACAGGTTCTGGGCATGAGGACTTAGACGTACATTTTTGGGTGATATCCGTCAACCAATACAGGAGGCACAGGTGCCTGCAGTTTAGGAAGACTTCCTGGAGGAAGCCTTGGAGGTGAAGAGGAATCATCCAGGTTAAAGAAAGGAAGAGAGATGTTTATTCCAAGCAGTGGGAGATGGAAGGACAGAGACAGGAAACCACAGTGAAGGAGTTTGAGGTGCAGAAGGAGGTGGGGTGGGGGGGAAGCAGAACAAAAATAATTAGTCTTTGAACACAACACAGAATTCAGGAATTGGGGCTGTGTTTACATTAGTGGGGAGCCAGGGAAGACTTAAGGCAGAGGGAAATGAGCTCAATGACGTTAGAGGAGAAAGTGAAAGGGGGGAGCTGACCATTGGTGGGGGTGACCCCATGGGAAGGAGCCCAGGGGAAGAATCCCCCTCCCTCTCTTGTCTTGCCCCATTTGAATCACCCTTGCCACCCCAAAGACACACACACACACACACACACACACACACACACATGTATCTCTGTCTCTGGAGTAGGTGGGCTGCATGTCTCTGGCCCTTTGGCCAGATGGGGGCCAGAGCTGATTGAGATTCTGAGCACGGAGTGGGCCTGGCAGGCCTGGCTGCGAGCTTGAGGACCTGATGGCCCTTTTTAGTGCACCTGCTGCTTCTGCTCTGCCGGCTCCTCAACTAGTCATCTATAACATTTGTGGGCCTATTAAGAGGGAAATACAATTTCATAGCTACAGATAAGAGATTAGACAGGTCAATTTGAAGTCTGTGAAACAGGCTGAATGTGGGGAGGTGATGGTTCCCAAATTACGATCTTGCTGATTTTGAGGCTGTGGTTTTATTGGATCGCAGTGTGACTCCTGACAGTGAAGGGTATGATTTTTTAATGATGGGCCAACAGTCTATTGTCAAGTGCTTAAATCCACTTAAGGATGCAGGGGACTGGGCCCCCTCAACTAGAGGTGTGGAAAGCCACTCTGACCAGAGCGCATGTCTCAGCTTTTTGTCTACTGCTTCTAGGTATGAAAAATTTTCCAGCCAGAGTGTAAAGTTATGGCTATTCTGGGTGCTCTTGATCCAATGAAGTCTGGGGGCTAATGGTGTAGAATGAGATTACTGCTCACATTACTTCTCAGAGGACCCCTCTGTGAGGCTGCCACCCTTGTTTGCAGCCCACACTGCCAGCTGGATGATACCTGAGTAGGAAGAGTTTTCAGTCAGTGTCTGAAAAAAGGCCAAGCCTCCTTCTGCCTCCTCCTGCAGCTGGCCTCTGTCTGTTTCACCTCTGCACCAATGCCTTGTGGTTCTTATCTCTCTTTGCTGTTCCCATGTCTTTTCCCACCTGTGATCTCAGCAGAAACTTCCTGTTAATGCTGCCCAACACAGCCCAAGCAGGTGTTCTCATCTAAGTCCCAAGAATTCTTAAAGGGCACTCAGGACTTTTTCTTACTTTCTTCCATAAAGCCAAAGCATTTTAGAGCTTTTTAGCTCTCAGTATTGCTACTTGACCCTTGGGAATGTTTTCTAATCACTCTGTGCCTCAGCTCTTTAGTGAGGCTGGCTGTGGTGTCTGTATCATGGAGTGGAGGAGATGATGCATGGAAAGGGTTCAGCAGCAAGACAAACAGCAAGCCCTGCACAGATGTTAGCTACCTTTATTGTCTCTACCACCATCACCATCATCCTATCATCACCACCACCACGGGCACCTTCATCTTCATGATCATCACCATCGTCATCCCCACCATCACCATCATCACCATAAGTACCACCATCATCACCATAACTACCACCATCATCACCATAACTACCACCATCATCACCACCATCACCTTCAGCATCACTTCATCACCTATTCATTATCAATTATCTAGTCAAACCTTCTCATGGTTTAGGTTGAGTTTTAAAAACATTTAAGTATTTTTAGAAACATTCATTTTTTTTTCACTTTCTAAGAAAAGAATTCCAGGCATAGATACAACACACATGAGCACACACACACACACACACACACACAGAAGGGCAGAGAAATTCAGTGAAGGAAAGCTGATCAAAGAAAGAAGGAAACACAGGAGATATCCAAGAGTCAGAAGTATATACATGAGAGTGTTTGGAAAATGATGGAGAAACACAGCAGAATAGATGTCAGTACATTGAGACCTGAGGCAGCAAGGCCCTGATTTTGGCTTTGATCGAAGCAGCAGGCTCCATCTGGCACCTTTATTTTAACAAGTGGAATCTCAGGACTCTTGAAAATATTGTCAGGTTCGTGTTGTACACATAATAATGGTGATTATCAGTTAAGTGGAAGTGACATCACTTCTTGTCACTCTGGCTAAATTAAATTGGGAAAAAGCCTTGGTTCCTCCTGTGTAGAACATGATATTAGTAGTTCACATTTTAACACAGAGAGCAGAAGCAGCGGTGTAATAGGTCATAGGACACTGGTCTGGCAGGATTTTCCCCTTGGTCTCGGTGTCAGAGAGGAGCCCCAGAACTGAGATCAATAGGTAATGCCTGTCCTCAGTTTCAAAGGACAAGTAGGCTAGTCTGCACATGCAGAACTTTCTAAGAGACAGTGGGGCTGGTTCTGTGACCCTGTCACCTGCCTCCAGCCTACATAAGAGAAGATGAGAAAGCCAAAGGAGATTGATCAGAGAGAAGGGTCCTCCAGACTCCATCCCTCCCTATGCCAGGGCTAGAGTGAAGTTCCGCCAAGCCCAAGTGCGGGAAGCTTCAGGAAGACTGCATGCCTGTCTGTAAGAGCCCCATTACTGATGCCTCAGAGCCGCATGGCACCCTGTGCTGCCCATACTACAGTCACAGTGATGTATAGGGGATGATCTGACCCGAGTCCTGGACTTTGTAGAGCCCGGGACTGGAGATGAATCTCCCCTTGAAGTGTAGAGGGAAGACACCAACTGGAGTGCCCATGACAGTGATGCATCTCTGCTTCTTCCAAGGTGTAGGGAAGAGTCAAGTTATATAGTTACTCCATGAGTTTATTAGGGCTCATGGTAAATACACAGACTTGAAATCTCTCAAGAAGAACCATTTCAAAAGAGCTGCCTACCTAGCTGAGCCAACCCCAGAGGGCTGTGCTGTGAGGAGCTTGGGAGGGGAGATGTTAAGAATTCAATCAGGAGACAGACTTAGTCAGGCCAGCCCTGGTTGTGTTACACTCACACAAACTCTCCAATCATGGCCACCTTGTAGAGGCCCCAGTCAAAGAGGATTTTATCCTATAAGATTATCTTCAACCCCCTCCAGCCAGCCCTGGAGGGGCCAGAGCGGTAGCTATTGAGAAAAATCACAGACCATGCTTGGTACTCCCTTGTGATCCACTGAATTAATGATTTGGTTCAAAACTAGGGGCAGAAATAGCATCAAAGGAGATGAGAAAAATCACAGTTTTGAGTTAAATCGGGTTGAACATTTTACTCTCTGGAGTGAGACTGCTCTTAGGCTCATCATGTACAGTTGTACAAGTTGTGCATTGCACAAGGGTTTCTATCCAAATGGACCAGTAAGTGTTTAAACCCTTGCTGAGCTACATTTGCCAAGTTTTGCATTCCAGCAAGGGCATGGCAGTAACTCAGAGGGAGAGACCCCCTTTGTCTAATTCATCTACCCATAAGGGACTTTTTAAAATTCTGCTTTAAAGCACAGTATATACTAGTGGGTGGCCCTGACTATCACCTACTTGAAAATGCCTAGAAAAGCCTGAGGATCAGGCTTTTGCACCCAAGCGATGGTTCAAGGTTGGGCCAGGGAGCTCCATCCCAGCATAGTTGAAGAACATTGATGGAGGAAAGGAAATTGACATCTTCATGGAATTTTACTTAATTCATCTGTGCATGCTCAGTTGTTTCAGTCAAGTCTGACTCTTTTGTGACCCCATGGACTGCAGCCTTCCAGGCTCCTCTGTCCGTGGGATTCTCCAGGCAAGAATACCGCCATGCCCCCCTCCCTCCAGGGGATCTTCCCAACCCAGGAATCAAACCCACTCTCCTGTATCTCTTTCATTGCAGATGGATTCTTTACCCACTGAGCCACCTGGGAAGCCCTTGCTTAGTTCAGTCTTACAATAAAATGATCACAGTGTATCCTTCCAAGGAGGGAAGGGAACTATGTGTAGGCAAATTACAGGACTGGAGAGTTAATAGGAGCCAAGAGGGATCTGTCCAGGGTGCTGAGGACCTCTGCATGTGTCCCCAGGGTCTGTGGCTGCAGAGGTTCCAGCACCTTATGCTGTCACTAGCACACGGAAGCTTGGAGTTCATAGGCCACTATGAAGATGGTATTAATTCAAGCATCACAAAGTGGGACTCAGGTCTGGACAAGCTGTGACACCACTTGACATCTCTGAATGTTAGTACCTGTTGTCTAGGTGGAGACCAGGCCCTCGGACATAGACCAGGTGAGCTGGTCTATGTCCGAATCTCGGTGATAATGACACAGCAACATCATCTGACACGGAATCCTTGTTGGGCAGCTGGCAGTTGTGAGCATGTTTATAAATGGTAACTCATTCCTTTCAAGGAACATGCCTCTGTTATCCCTACTTCATAGACAAGGACACAGAAACTCAGGGAGGACAAGTGATTTGTCCCAAGGGTCACAGCTGTAAGTGGTGCAATGTGGATTTGAACCTAGTCTGATCTTAGGGTACGTGCTCTTAACACCAGTCTTCATCACCCAGTGGGAGGCCAAGGACTCAAACCCACCGCAGCTTGGTGGTAAACCAAGAGCTTTTCTTCTGAGTTAAACCTCTCTCTCTCAGCACAGAAGGCAGAACTATGTCTGGGCTAATGCTGATCTGTTGTGGCTTTCCCATTCAGCTGCCCAGTCTGGGCCCTAGAGAATCAGCCAGCCAAAGTCTCATGGCTAAGTGTGTAAAGAATCCGCATGCAATGCAGGAGACCCAGGAGACATAGGTTCGATCTCTGGGTAAGGGAGATCCCCTGAAGGAGGAAATGGCAGCCCACTCCAGTATTCTTGCCTGGAAAAGTCCCATGGATATTGAAGCCTGGCAGACTATAGTCCATGGAGTCACAAAGAGTCAGACATGACTAAGCACACAAACACACATACACACACACAAGGTCTCATGGGACCTGTGTTCCCAGGGACAAGTGGTTCTATGTGTGTATGTAGCAGACTGGACCCCGAGGGGCAAGAATTCACTCCTGTTCTCAGGAATGTGGCTCCTACCACCTAAACCCGTCCGACTCCAGAGCCTTCTTTTCCTGGCGTTTGTGAAGTTTTCTGAGGGACTCTTGCCTCGGACAAAGTCTTCTCCATCAAAGCAGAATTTGATGTGGAGTTATTTTTGACTAGAAGATCAGAACTGAGCTTCTAGAAGTTTTGTGCTTCCACAGTTGCCTGCAGCTATAGTGAAAGATAGAGCAGTTGGCTCTACTTCAACCTTAAAGAAGTGGCATCACAGGCAGGCTGTCCCTCCTGTCTGAAAGGATTCACAGCCAGTCATCAGCCTCTCAGAGCCTCCACCCCTGGAGGAGAGGAAGCTGTGTGTGCAGTGCTGGAACTGGTTTGTATGGACGGTGCTGTCCCATTTTCCTGTTATACACAATGAAATACCCACCTGCCAGTTCTTAGGAACCCTCAGAATCTCAATTCTTTCCAGCTCAGTTGAAAATATATTGATTATGTCTCTAGAGTGATGTTCCCTAATATGATAGCTGTGAGCCTCATGTGGCTACTGAGCATTTGGAATATGGCTTATCTTCGTTGAGATGGGCTGTGTCTGATACTCACTGGGTTTCAAAGACTTAGTACACACAAAAAAGGATTTAAGTGTTTCATGAATAATTTTTGTATTGATTATGTGCTACAATGATCATATTTTTTATATATTGGGTAAAATAGCGTAATGTAATATAAAATAATATAGAGATAAATGTATCTGCTTTTCTTTGACAATTTTTAATGTGATTGCTATAAGATATAAAATTACACATGCAGTTCCTATTATACTTCATGGGCAGCAGAGTGGCTGGGGCAAGAGCTCAGGGTTTCCAGAACTGTGCTTGGAACAGACTCAGGGAGGTTCTGGACCATAAGGAAGGAAGCTATAGCATCTGCTTTATCCTCGCTTCTCCATCCTCACTTGAACCAGACCTTGGAGAGTGTAGGGGGATGCTGATATGGGCAATGTGCTTTGTGATCTTGCTTTAATGCTGTAAGAGCTGACACTGATCACATATTCACACCAGGCACCTTCCTTACATTGAGTTACTGAATCCTCATGACAATTCCACAAGCAGATTCAAATCCCATCTTATGCATGAAGAAAGTGAGTTTGGAGAGGCCTAGTAAAGTGTCCAGTGCTCCAAGTCCTGGGCATGGACAAGGCAGGGCGTGAGTCCAGGCAGCCTGGTTCCACACCTACGGGCTCAGCTGAACACATCAGTGAGAGCTAGGATGAGAAGGACCAACTATCCTGACCACCTGACCAGCATCAAGAGGCAGAGGAACAAGAGGAGCCCTGGAGGCTGGTGCTGTAGGCATCACATCTGAGTTTGGGATCCCTGGGTTTTGCTGCAGACGAGGAACCAGCCTCACCATCTTTCAGATGGGAAAATATCAAGAACGACCTCCAGGTGTCACTGGGGAGACAATGAGGGGAGGGAGGAGAATGGCCTGGAATGTAACAAATGCATTATTCATTGAGTTGGTTCCTTAATTTGGGGAAGGTTGATGGAAGCTTGCCTTGGCACTTGCCCCCAGTCTTTCCTTCCTCACCCTGATAATCCATCCAGTTCCTTCATGCATCAAGGAAAATAGTTGTGTTGGGCCCCTTGTGAGTTTTAAGGACCCCAACTCTCACAAGACATGGGCTGGGCCATGAAGAAGCTCTCTGGCCAACTGGGCATGTAGACAAGAAGGCAGCACTGGGAGGGCCACACCTATACCTGCCTGCATGGAGCCAGGTGCTACAGGGCACAGAAGGGGTGCTCAGGCCCCTGGGGAGCCTGGAGGCAGAGATGATGGGGTGGATGAATGAGGGAGAGGATGGAACATCCCAGGGAAGAGAGAGAGAGGACATCTCCTGCCTCAACTCCATCCACTGGGGAGAATCTGTTCCAAAAGTGAAAGTGAAAGTGAAGTCGCTCAGTCATGTCCGACTCTTTCTGATCCCATGGACCATAGCCTACAACAGTAGGATTTCCAGGCAAGAGTACTGGAGTGGGTTGCCATTTCCTTCAGAAGAGGATCTTCCCAACACAGGGATCGAACCTGAGTCTCCTGCATTGTAGGCAGATGCTTTACCATCTGAGCCACCAGGGAAGTCAGTTCAAGGCCACTCGCCCTCCACTCTGAGACTCAGATCGGTCCCTGTGATAACACTGGTCTTATTCTCTCTGGTGAATGGGCTTTTCCATTCAAAGAAGTATTTGTGTTGTCTCTGCATGAATCTGGGGATATAGTGGAGAACAAGCCAAAGAGGTCCTTGGTGTTTTACATTTCAATGGGGAAGATGCAAAATAAATAAGCACATAAGTAGATAAGATGACTATAGTAACACTAAGGGTGAGAAGGCTGCATGATTAGGACTCTGGAATGTCTATGTATTACTGTGGGTTGGCCAGTGTCCAGAGAGGAAAATGAATCACTGGTGTGTTATTGAACAGAGAGTATTTAATACAGGAATTGGCTGCCAAGGCATTGGAAGGGCCAGTGGTGCAAAAGGAGGAAGGTATTGGTTACAAGTATTTAGCTTCCCAGGTGGTACTAGTGGTCAAGAACCTGCCTGCCAGTGCAGGAGACATAAGAGACTCATGTGTGATCCTGCGTCAGGAAGATCCCCTGGAGGAGGGCATGGCAACCCACTCCAGTATTCTTGCCCAGAGAATCCTGTGGACAGAGGATCCTGGTGGGCTACAGTCCATGGGGTTGCACAGAGTCGGACAGGACTGAGCGACATTTAGCTTTCAGAAGCTGCTTCTATCTTTAGGGCTGGAGGAGTTAAATGAGGCAGTGATCCCCAGAACCACACACAATTGCTCTGCCATGCATTTGGCTGCTAGTAAGACTGAGATTCTTGAGCTGAAACCTTAATCAATTCTTGCACCAGCTCCTGCTCCTGCTGCAGCCCCAAACCCAGAGAGCCTTGCTCCTCCTCACCTCCCTCCCAGCTCTCACCATGGCTCCTCCTTGGAGGACTGAACTGAGGGCCGGCTGGTGTGGGATGGGGACTTTGAACTTTCAGGCTCCTTGCCACCTTGGTGGACAGACTGGTGCAGGATGTGGAGTGTGGAGGTGAGATGAAACAGGTGCTCTGGCATGGAGGCTTTGGGTTGGCTTTCTGGTTGAAGCAAAGGTCTGGAACTCATCCTGAATTACATTTGCAGGACCAGCTTGCAATTTTTTTTGAGACTGATATATGTATTGAGAGGGTGGCTTTTGGTGGCTGGTAAAGGTCAGGAGGGGCTGAATTGGCAACACCACTGGTGCTACTGAAGGAAAAGTTCTAAAGGTGAGAATTTGGGCTGAGACCTGCAGGAGGAGTCAGCCTAGAGCACTGTGGTCTGAAAACACACCCTCCACTGAGTTGTTGATGTGGCCAGGTGCCAAGTGGCCTAGCTTCCCCTGAACCAGGCTCTGCCACCATAGTTTCCTACCGTGGTCCAACCTGGAGTCCCTCCCCAGCCCTTCCTGTCTGGATTCCCTGGGCGTTGCATTCTGGATAAACTTCCTGAAGCTGCCATAACAAAGTACCACAAAGTGGGGAGGAGTGTCTTAAAACAAGGCTCCAGGGAAGAATCCATCCTTTCCTCCTGGCGTCCAGTGGCTACCAGCATCCTCGGTAAATGCATTATCCCAGTCTCTGCCTCTATAGTCACATGACCTTCTTTCCCATGTGTCTTTGTCTCCTTTTCTCATAAGGACCCAGTAGAATAGGATCAAATCAGTCAGCTACTGAAAAGAATGAAATAGCGCCATTTACAGGAAGATGGACTGACCTAGAGATTGTTATACTAAGTGAAGTAGGTCAGAGAAAGAGAAATATCATATAACATCCTTTATATGCTCAATCTAAAAAGAAATGATACAAATGAACTTAATTACAAAACAGAAATTGGCTCACAGACTTAGAGAACAAACTTCTGGTTACCAGGGGGAGAGGAATTGTGGGAAGAGATAGTTAGGGAGTTTGAGATGGACATGTATACACATTGCTATATAACCAACAAGAACCTACTGCATAGACATGGGACTCTGCTTAGTGTTAATATGACAGCCTGGATGGGAGGAGAGTTTGGGGGAGAATGAATACATGTATATGCATGGCTGAATCCCTTTGTTGTCCACGTGAAACTCTCACCGCATTGTTAATAAGCTACATGCCAATATAAAATAAAAAGTTTTTAAACAGTAACAAAAGGTCCATCATACTCCAAAATGATCTCTTCTTAACCAGTTCCATGTGCAATGACCCTAATCCCAAATACAGTCATAATATGAGGTTCTGGGAAAGAAATGGATTTTGGTGGGACACCATCTCACAGTCGTGTCTCATGCAACTGTAAGAACATCTCATTATTTTATTCCTAGCCTCTAATCCCACCTGCCTTCACACATTAAAACTGAAAGGCGCTGGGTCGTGACTCATTTTTCTGGTAGTGAGAGGCGAGCTGCAGAGTGGGGAGTCTGGAGGGAGTCTGGCAGAGTGCTGCCAGGAGCTCATAGCCAAGGCAGGGCTCTGTGAGACTGAACTCATTCCAATATATTCCTGATTTTTTTCTTTTCTCAGTTACTTATAACACACACAAAATCACCTACCAGCTTGCCGTGCCAATAAATGAAAGTTCTCTCATTTCTCTACATCCCCCTCCAATCTTTGCCCCAAGCACTGAATTTTTTGGTGATTGTATAAACACAGCACAGACACAGTTTGTTTTATGCCTTCACTTACTTCCTCTCAGAGGCATTTGCCGTGTTGCTACAGCCTTCATAATTATCACTTTGAAAGCTGCATAATGTTGCATTAGGAGGATGCCCCGTGATTTACTTAACTAAATGTCTAGCTGTGGCAGAACAGTTGTTTCGCTATTTAAATAGCGTGATTATGAACATCTCTGGAATTTGGTTTTTTGATTCTTATTTAATTCTTTGAAAGATTACATTTAAAATTAAATATTTCATTTTCACTTTCTTTAAATAAATGATCTCTCCAACATCCTGACATTTTCCTAAGAATTTGGAACTGAAGATTGATTGTAGTATATAGACTTTTTGTTTGCCTGTTTGACTTTTCCTTTGCATTTCCTTGCAACAGTGAAGCCACAGTCCTCAGGGACTGTCCTCCCTCTACTTGGCTTCCATGTGCTCTGGCTGGAGTCGGACTCATTCCAGAGTTGGGGGTCGTGTGTGAATGGACTAAGCCAGCCAAAAGATCCAGTCCCTTTGGCCATGGAGATTGGCTCTGGGATGGGCAAGTGGCCTGATGTGTGCCCAGGCAGGGGCTAGGATTTCTATAGGAATCGTTGGGAGGGTAGATCTCTTTTTCTGGAGCTATGAAGATGGAAGCCTAGAGTTGCTGGCAGCCATTCTGTCACCATGAGGTGGGAATCTGTCTGGGAGCAAAATAAAATAGAAGGGAGTGGAGAAGAGAGATGGAGAGAGATATAGAGGGAAGGGGGAGGAGGAGAAGATGAAGAAGAAAAAAAAAAGAGGTGAAGAAGAAAGGAGGAGGAAGAGAGAGACTGAGATTGTAGTTTGAGACCCTGGGGTGGACAGATCAAGTACATAAGCCATCAGATTATCCCTTTTTGCTTAAGGACGTTTGAGTTGGTGTCTGTTTCTTATCACTTTTGGGTGCTCTGTACTCACATTTACACACTTACAGAGCTCAGAACAGAGGCATAGTTGGTGATGGTTCTAGGGTGTGTCAGGCGCATTGCACACACCCACCATAGGGGACTCAAAGATTCCTGGCTGCAGAGTGCAGGTACCAGGGTGGGGCTAGTTTCAACTCTTCTACTAACCGGCCGTGTGACCCTGAGAAAGATTAGTCCCACTCCAAGCCTTTCCTCCCACATCCACACAATGAGGGTGCAGAGTAGATTCTGAGACGTGTCCAGCCATGTGGCAGGGGGCAGTGTTGGGTCCTGAGATGGCCCTCCTGTTCTCCATCTGGACCACTGAACTTGACCTCACACATAAGATTCTGCATATGAGTTCACCTGAGGGGAAAAGAGTACCAACAGAAACTCAGGGCTCCACTGGACAAGCAAAGAGTTGTGAGTAGCTAGCTCTATAGATGATACTGCAACCCACCCCGCCCCCCACACCCCCTCAGGTGCCATCCAGCTCCAAACCCCTAGGATACTGGGACGGGATGCCTTACTCTCTGCTCTGATCTGTAAACACTGCAGCCAGCTGCTGGGCTTGGTAGCAAACATTCCAATCCCCTTCCAATGAGAGAAAACCAGTGTTCTCATGCCTTCCAGACCCCAATGTCCTGGGCATCATGTCAGATGAGATGAAAACAGCACAGGGTGAACCCAGTGTTTTCTGAAAATGCAATGCCTCCCTTGGGGAACAAGTGAGTCAGCTTCTCAGTTGAGAAGACGAAGAGACACAGTCCAGAGACATGTATTTCATCCAAGTTACTTCACAGCAATGGGTGTAGGATCCCCTATCACCCTGGCATCTTTGACCCAGTCCTTGCTTGCATTCATTCCATCCTGAGATTCTTGACATTTGGAGGACTCCATTCTGACCAGGAGGCATTGTCTTTTAAAAGTATAGTAGGGACTTTCCCAGGTGCTCCACTGTTTAAGAATTCACCTTCCAATGCAAGGGACTTGAGTTCAATCCCTGGTCAAGGAAGTTGGAGCCCACATGCAATGGGGCAACTAAGTACATGCACCGCAGCTAGACAGAAGCCAGTGAGACACACTGAAGATCCCAGATGCTTCAACAACACTGTCGCTGCCAAACACATACATGCGCACATATCCTGGAGCAAGGAATGGCAACCCACTCCAGGATTCTTTCCTGGAGAATCCCATGGACAGAGGAGCCTGGTGGGCTGCACTCCACAGGGTCACAAAGAATCAGACATATACATATACATACACAAAAGAGTCAAACATGACTGAGCAATTAAGTATATATATATATATATATATACACACATAAAATAAAAGCATAGTAACTGCCTTGAGACCATCTTGCCATGGCCCTTTGAAGGTCATGCCAAAGACACAAAGAAATGTGTTTCATGTTATTCCATAGTCGTTGCCAAATAATTTCTGGTTGGGTTTAGCTTTGTGCCCTTGACTCACAGCTAATGAGTTCAGTGGAGATGTATAGGGCTAAAATAAAATACTCATTCTGGGAGAGCTCCTTATCTGCTCCAAAGTGGCTTTACATTAATTTCCTCACTGCCTTCTTCCAACATCCCTGTGAATTAAGGAGAGAGCAGGTAGCAAGATCTCACATTTACAGACGAGATCTGAGGGCCCAGAGAAGTTACCGGACTCCCTCAAGGTCACTCAGCGATTAAATGGCAGAATCAGCCTGACAGCTCAGGTCTCCTGACTCCTGGTCTTGGTTTTTTTCATTAAACCTAAGTTTGCACTTAACAGCTTAGTAAACTTTGAAGCATATGGTTTTACCTACAGGTCGTTGTGTTCAGCTTTAATGACCAGGGAATTTGTTGCTTGATTTACTGACTAAAAGCAGAAGAGTTAATTAAACATAGAGACAGCAAGCTTTGGTAGCACACACACACACACACACACACACAATCCTATGTTCATTGTTCTTTTGCTACGTAATGAGAAATTGTGGAGCCATCTGTCGAAGGTGGTAACCTCAAGTGACGAGTTATTGTTCTTTGGTTATTGTTTCAAAAACACAAAACCTAGAGGTTTCTGGGTACAGGTATAGAAGGAATTCAAAATGAGAAAAGAGTGTGGGACCATGGTTCACATGAGTTAATTTTCTTAGTCTTTTGGAAAAACAAAACCAAGCAAGATTCTGAATATGTTCCCATGAATACCAAAATGGGATTAAATTCAACATCTAAGGACTTCACTAAGGATGCAGCCAGGGGGATCCAACCACAAGGAATGGCTGACCAGAAGCATTAGAAAATTAGAAATGAGACCAGAAGCCATGAGGCATGTTGGGTGACCCAGGAGATGGTGGAGGTGCTCAGCTTGGACAGTAGCACACTCTTCCTCGTTTTGAGTGAACAAAACCACATGATTATCTCCCCACAGAAATAATAGCAACTGGGAATGAATGGTCAATGTTTCTCCCAACCTGAACACTCATGTCTACAAGCCTAGAATTGAGTGGAAAGATGCTTTGAAAGTCTCACCTTCCACTGACACAGAGACGTGACTTGTCTTTAGTCAGACAAATGAATGAGCCACGTGGGACAATGGAATCTCCGTGGGGATCAATGAAATAATTGCCTTCCTTCTATTGCCTGAAAAACATCTACTTCTGCTTTGTTGATTACACCAAAGCCTTTGACTGTGTGGGTCACAACAAACTGTGGAACATTCTTAAAGAGATGGAATACCAGACCACCTTACCTGCCTCCTGCCTCCTGGGAAAGGAGTATGTCAAAGCTGTATACTGTCACCATGCTTATTTAACTTCCATGCAGAGTACGTCATGTGAAATGCCAGTCTGGATGAAGCACAAACTGGAATCAAGATCGCCAGGAGAAATATCAATAACCTCAGATACTCAGATGATATCACCCTTATGGCAGAAAGTGAAGAGGAATTAAAGAGCCTCTTGATGAAAATGAAAGAGGAGAGTAAAAAAGCTGACTTAAAACTCAACATTCAAAAAACTAAAATCATGGCAGCTGGTCCCATCACTTCATGGCAGATTGATGGGGAAACAATGGAAACAGTGAGAGACTTTATTTTCTTGGGTCCCCAAATCACTGCAGATAGTGACTGCAGTCATGAAATTAAAAGACACTTGCTCCTTGGATGAAAAGCTATGACCAACACAGGCAGCATATTAGAAAGCAGAGACATTAATTTGCTGACAAAGTTTCATCTAGACAAAGCTATGGCTTTTCCAGTAGTCATTTATGGATGTGAGAGTTGGACCATAAAGAAAGCTGAGCACTGAATTGATGCTTTTGAACTATGGTTTTGGAGAATATTCTTGAGAGTCCCTTGGACGACAAGGAGATCAAACCAGTCAATCCTAAAGGAAATCAGTCCTGAATATTCACTGGAAGGACTGATGCTTAAGATGAAGCTCAACACTCTGGTCACCTGATGTGAAGAACTGCCTCATTGGAAAAAACCCTGATGCTGGGCAGAATTGATGGCAGAGGAGAAAGGGATGACAGAGGATGAGATAGTTGGATGGCATCACCGACTTGATGGATTATGCTCTGGGAGTTGGTGATGGACTGGGAAGCCTGGCTTGCTGCAGTCCATGGGGTCACAAAGAGTCAGACATGACTGAGCAACTGAACTAAATTGAACTACTGCCTTGTTGAGTTGTGTTTCTCCCAAATATATGCTGAAGGGGCTAATGGAGGATTAGATGGTTGGATGGCATCACTGACACAATGGACTTGAATTTGAGCAAACTCTGGGAGACAGTGAAGGACATGGTAGCCTGGCATGCTGCAGTTTGCTGTTGCTGCTGCTAAGTCGCTTCAGTCGTGTCTGACTCTGTGCGACCCCATAGACAGCAGCACATCAGGCTCCCCTATCCCTGGGATTCTCCAGACAAGACCACTGGAGTGGCTTGCCATTTCCTTCTTCAATGCTGCAGTCTATGGGGATGCAAAGAGTCAGACACGACTGAGAGTCTGAACAACAATAAATATATATTGAGGTCCTAATCTCAGGTACCAGTCAATGTGAACTTATTTGAAAATGGGGTCTTGCAGATGCAATCACGTTAAGATGAGGTCATTAGGGTAACCCTGATCCACTATGACTGGTGTCTTTGAAAGAAGTATCAGAGATACAAGGAGAAGATGATGTGAAGATGAAGGCAGAAATGGGAGTGATGTAGCTACAGAACAAGGAATGCCTGGAAGGTGAAGAGCAAGTGGTTGTGGAGTGGGAGGTCCTCTCCAAGGGGCTTTGGAGAGAGCCCGACCCTGCTGACTTCTTGATTTCAGATTTTGGCTTCAGAACTGAGAGAGAGAATAAATTACTCTGGTCTGAACCTGTCAGTTTGTGGTACTTTGTTATGGAGGCCACGCAAAAGTAGGATCACACCCAGAAATCCTATAGAATAGCTGCAGTGCAGTCTTACAGCTCTGTGCATGGAAGGTGTCCACCCTGTAACATGTGGAACCAGGGAGGGCATGGATGGTGTTCAGACAAGAGGCACCGAAAGCCTGGGGGCTGGCAGAGCGTCTGTGGGCAGAACCCCATCTGGCCTCCCTTCTGAGGAGTGTCTGTAATTCCCACCGGATGCCACATGAGCCTTGAGTTTACCACATGGCTCAGCCCATCTGGTTCAAATCCTTGCTCAAAGGTCACCTCTTCTGAGAGGCCTTCTCCAACTGTAAGCAAGCAGGACCCTATGAGGCCTTCCCAAAATAGACCCCCACTCATGTCCTCTGCCTGCTTTTTGTCTGTAGAAAACCTTTAGTCAAAGAATAAGTTTAATCAGAAAAATGAAAAATACAGAAAGAAAAGAAAATTGTCAAGCAAGAAAAATAGTAATACTTCAGCCATTAAACAAAGTCAAGTATCTTTAGTGCCTCCTCAAGGACTATAGATAATAGTTGGAGCCATGCCCTTGGAGCTGTTTTGCAGACACTGAATCCCCCATCAGGTGGGAGAAGTTAACTCTATGTTGCTTGCAAGCCTATAGACGCCAGAAGGATTGGAACCTGTACGTTAATGATGCTGACTCCCCATTAGCTCATCACCCACCAGTTAGAAGAGTGTCCATGAGCTGACCATGCCCTGCTCCTTGAACACAGTAAAACTCCTCACCACCCCACCCCAGTGGGGATACACAGTTTTGAGGTCATTAGTCTGCTGTGGCCCCCTTTGCCTGGCAAGGCAAAAAGCTCCCCTTTTCTACTTCTCCCCAGACTCTGTCTTCATGTTTCCATCTGGCGCAGGTGCACAGAGGCCGAGGTTCAACAGCACGCCTACTGGGCTAGAAGTACAGCCCCACCAAGCCTGCGCCCTTCTGTCCTCTCTGTTTCAGCTTTCCTCATGACAATATTTATCTTATTTCTGAGTTTTGTCTAACGTTTCTCTCTCCACTGGAAAAATTTTCAGCGAGCCTGTTTTCTTCACTGATACATCCCACAGAGTGGTCACTTTATAAATATTTATTAATTGAGTAAATGGATAAATGAATGAATCACAGCTACAGACATTCAGATATGTTGGTCGGCCGTGTCTGGATCATTCATTTCTGTTCATAACACAGTTCTGAGAGCAGTGCACACCTCTGCCAAGATGAGGGAGCTTTTCCTTTCATGTATTGAATCTAAAAATCAAGACTTTTCGCATAGATTCTCATGTTCCCTGTAGGAGAAGTGTAGCCCATTGTAACTTAAGCACTTCTTTTCTTTTTTTTTTTTTTTTTTTACGGTTTTTTGAAGTGTAATTAATTTACCATGTTCTGTTAGTTTCATGTCTGTAGCAAAGTGATTCATATATGTATTAATATATATGCATTTTCAGATTATTTTTCATTGTAGGCTATTGAATATAATCCCCTGTACTATACAGTAGGACCTTGTTATTTATCTATTTTATATATAATAGTGTGTATATTTTAATCCCAGACTCCTAATTTATCCCTCCTTCCTCCTCCTTTGATCACCATAAATTTGTTTCCTATGTCTGTAGGTTTGTTTCTAATTTGTAGATAATTTCATTTGTATCATTTTTTTTAGAGCCCACAAGTGGAATCAGTGACATCATATGCTTTTTTAAAACAGTTGAAAAAGGAGGCTGAAGTTGGGCTTGAATGTCGTCGTGTGCCACTTTGTGGTGCTGTCATAAAAGCCCCAGAGCCTGGCAGCTTAAACAACATTTATCTCTCATAGTTCTAAGGGCTGGGTGTCCAGTCAAGGTGCTGGCCAGCAGGGTGTTTGATGAGGGTCTGCTTCCTAGTGTGTAGATGGCTGTCTTCTGTTGTGTCTTCACGTGGTGGGGACAGGGTGGGAAGAGGGTGAGGAGTCTTTCTGGGGTCTTCTTAATTGGAGCACTAGTCCCATTCCTGAGGGCTCCATTCTCATGATCTAATCCCTCTCCAAAGGCCTCCCCTCCTAACACCATCCCACTGGGGGTTAGGGTTTAGCATACGAATTTGAGGGAACACAGGCATTTGATGTGGAGCAAGTATGAAGTGTCAATCCTGTCCTTACACGCATGTACTGACTGTTCATTCATTCATTCTTCCTTCACCAAGTGCAGGGCATGGGAGCATGCCCAGATTCCTCCTTTAATGAGCTCTGGGTTATTTCAGAGCCAGATGGAAGCCTCATTTGAACCAACAATAAAACAAAGCAGGAAGCCAATCGGCTTCCTGGGCGGTGACATGTTCAGCCACACAAGGCTTGTGCTCAGAAGAGCCATGGTGGCCTTAATGCTCTGCTGTCATCATATTTGGAATTATTGATGATTTTCCCTTTGATCTTGCATATTGTAAGTGAAGTCGCTGGCACAAGAGGATCACATGCAGAGCAGAGGAGACACGTATTAATACATGCCAAATGTGTAACAGCCATAGTTCCTGCTGCCTGTTTGCACGTAGTATTCTCAAGGCCACACGGATCCCACCTCCACGAAGCTGGCCCTTCTTGTGACACATGCGTGCATGAGCTACAAAACCTGAGTGGCAGTATATTAAAAAGCAGAGACATTACTTTCTTGAAAAAGGTCCATATAGTCAAAACTGTGGTTTTTCCATCAGTCATTTACAGATGTGAGAGTTGGACCAGAAAGAAGGATGAGTGCCGAAGAATTGATACTTTCAAACTGTAGTGCTGTTAGAAGACTCTGGAGAGTCCCTTGAACAGCAAAGAGGTCAACAGTCAATCCTACAGGAAATCAGTCTTGAATATTCATTGGGAGGACCGATGTTGAAGCTGAAGCTCGAATACTTTGGCCACCTGATATGAACAACTGACTCATTGGAAAAGACCCTGATGCTGGGAAAGGCTGAAGGCAGAAAGAGAAGGAGGTAACAGACGCTCAGATGGTTGGATGGTATTGCCGATTCAATGGACATGAGTTTGAGCAAACTCCAGGAAGCAGTGAGGCGGTGAAGGATGGGGAAGCCTGGCATGCTGCAGTCCATGAGATTGCACAGAGTTGGACATGACTGAGCAATTGAACAACAATAGTTCTGGTGAATCCATGTACAATTTTAGCTTTGCTTTTATATCAGGCATTGTGCCATATAAAGAGGAATGATAAAATCAAACTAATAACTTAAAACTTAAACGTTTCTTTACTTAAAAAGACATTAAATGGAAAAAATTTCTTAAAAAGTGACAGTCAAGAGAGATTGTGGAAGAAAGGGGAAAACTTTATGTTTTAGTAAGTCTAATGACAGTGGTTGGAAGCTTCAACAGTTAGTAATAATAACCATATTCATATGAAGGAGAATTCCAAGGTCAAAGTAGTTTATAAAACTACTAAATATTTTCTAACTCCTTGTGCAATTTAATAGCATAAGATTATATATTACAATATGATTCTAATTGATATACTCACGAGAGACCTTCTTGTAAAGCTTTATGGACCAGTGAATGTTCACATTTCAGAGTAGTTATTGACCAAAAAATAACAGGCTATTGTGAATTGTGGAGAAACTATTCCCAAATTTTTTTAAATAGTTACTTATAGGAAAAGTATTAATAAATTAAATTATAAGCACTATGTCATATATGGGTCTTCCCTGGTGGCTCAGTGGTAAAGAATCTGCCTGCAATGCAGTAGACGTGGGTTTGATCCCTGGGTCAGGAAGATCCCCTCGAGAAGAAAATGGCCACCCACTCCAGTATTCTTACCTGGAGAATTCCATGGACAGAGGAGCCTGGTGGGCTTCAGTCCATGAGGTCACAAGAGTCAGACACAACCTACTGACTAAACAAAACAAAAACTAACAGCACTTTCTTGCTGCTTTTGAACAAGGACCCAACACTTTCACTTGGTCCTGGGCCCTGCAAAGTAAGTAGCCAGACAGTAGGAAGTTACTGATGCTGTTAAAGAGAAACATATAACGTCCTGCGAGAATTCAGAGAGAGATAACATCCATATAGGGGAATCAAGGACTGCTTCGTGAAGGAGGTGGCTCTGAGTAGTCTCAGAAGGCACAGGAGAATGCATCGTGACCTCCTGTCTTTGCTGGAGGAAGCTGTTGTGCCGAGTTAAGGCCAGGCTGATGAGTGCAGGCATGAGCCAGGGTCCAGCTGAAAGCATGCCTGAGCATCTTAGTTTCGGTGTCCTTACAGAGCAGGAGGGTGTCCAGGGCAGTTGGAATTCTGAGGCCAGCTGTGGTCTGAGTGGCCAAATAAAGGGAGGGGCAGCTCCAGGGGCCACCAAGTCACCAGCCATCAGATCTCAGCCTGGCTCTGAGACTCCCCATCCAGGCTGCCCTTGGTGGGGTCCCCCCTGTGACTGGGAGCAAGTTCAAGACAAGCCAGTGTCTGACCAAGACATCCCTGTACAGCAAACAGGGAGGCAGGAACACTGGCTCCATGGAGAAATTTTTCTGACACAGGGATGATCTCAAAATGTGGGTTCCAAGTGGGGCCACACAGAATCCAGTAACCGTGCTGGTGCCCTGGAGAGACACAGTGGTCGGGTCACCAGGTGTGAGCTGTAGAGGGAAAGAAGAGAATGTTCTCACAGTATCTGAGAATCACCAAGCCCTTCCTGTGGTCCCAGAGCCTTGACACAGTCTCCTGTGAGATGGGATGCACTAGGATATGACTTCATGTAGGCTGATCCACAGCCCAGAGAGGGTGTGTGAGTTTCCCTGGACAGCTGGACAGAGACAGAGCTAGGATCAAAAAGGGATTTGGGCCTCCGAGGCCAGGACTTCTTGTTTTCCCATTGGCTGCTGGGGTTGAGGAGCTCTATGCATCAGAATGGCTGCCATGGGATGTGTGAACCTTGGGAATTTTCTATAGGGATGGCTCCTGTCTGCTCTTTACGATGGGAGTCAGATGAGTAACAGACCCTGAATGGCAGGAGGAGCATCTCACATGCAGGGAGAACAGAGTCGGGTCCAACGTCCCTTACCTCTGGGGCAGACGCCTGGGGACTGGCTCCTGAGCTGGCCGTCCTCGGGCCTCCCTGCTGGGCCTGCGCACTGACCAGCTCCTCCTAGCTTCCTGCTGATGCCCTGCTTGTCCCTATGGAAACAATCTCTCTTTCTCCCTTCCTGTCTCAGAGCTTCCTCGGCCTTGTTTCTGTGTTCCTTGCGTCTCCACCACCCACCGGCTCATCACCGTCTACCAGTGGCTCTGCCCAGGCTTAGAAGCATCCCACTCACACCAGCACCCTCTCCCTTTCTGCTCATTTTCAGAGTTCTTTGTGTTTGCATGAAATAGCGATCAAGAGGTGTGGGCTGGAGCTTGGGGAGGGAGGTTATTCCAGAGCTTCAGAAGGCCCAGGGGGGTTAACTGAAGAGGTGCATGGTGAGAATAATTAAAATCTGTGACGACTGCACGGAGGGATGAAGAAAGGCCGACTGAGCCTAAAGGGGTGTGTGCTGGCCTTCCTCCCAGGAAAACCCGGTGGTCCTGGGAGGGACCACTTCTGGCCTCTGCAGAAGAGATCAGCAGAGAGAGACCAGCCCCACTGACACTCATGTGCAGGATTAGGAGGGCTAGTCACCACTTATGGTGGCATGTAGGGAGCCAGATGGGGGGCTGAGCCCTGGCTGCTGAACACTCCCTGGGCAAGAATGGTCAGGAGCCACGAGAAGGACATCCACGCCACACACCTGGGCCTCTGCCCTGGTCAAACAACCTGCTTCTCCCCGTGAGCCTGCCCAGCTGATTTCTTCTGCTGCCCTTGGGTCTCCCCGAGCCCCTGGCCCCAGCCCTGCCTCCAGCATTTCCACATTACCCTAGGGTTCTCAGCTGGAGCACTGGTAAGGCCCACAGGGCCCTGGGGTCATGCGCAGGTGGTAAAGACCATGGGTGGCCTTCTTCCAGGCCTTCAGGTGGCCTTCCTGGCCAACAGAGCTGCTCCCCACAGCCACACCACCAGGGCACACTTCAGCTAGGCTTTCCTCCTTCTCTGAAGGCTCTCATTCTGCCTGGCCCCTGGAATCTGCCCACAAATCAGCCCCCTGCCCCCAAACCCTTTGCCTCTGGCTCTGCCTTGGGGATGCTAAGACTCTGTGGCATTCCAGTCCATGGGCTCTTGGGGTCTTAGTGACAGCCCCGCTGTTTTATTTTCCCTCACCCCTTGTGCCTCCTTGCAGCATCAGTTAGTTGGTCTGGAGCAGGACTTGTAGGTGGCGGTCCCGTGTGTTTACTGATGAATGGATGGACAGTTTGGTCTGACTGGCTCAGGACTGGCAGCTTGATTGACATTCTCTTCTTATTGGTCACTAACTTAGGAAATTTAGGAGTGAATACACATTCTTTGGGACTTCACATAGACATGGTCTAAGGGGAGAAGAAAGCAAGCTTTGGATGCAGGAGGCGCTAGTGGTAAAGAACCTGCCTGCCAATGCAGGAGACACAGGAGGTACAGGTTTAATCCCTGGGTTGGGAAGATTCCCTGAAGGAGGGCATGACAACCCTCTCCAGTATTCTTGCTTGGAGAATCCCATGGACAGAGAAGCCTGGTGGACTCTAGTCCATGGGGTCTTAGAGTCAGACACGACTGAAGCAACTAAACAATAACAACCCAGGATTTCTGAGAGGTCCTGCCAGGCATCAAGCACAGTCTACCCCAGATAGCATCCCGCAAGGAACAAAACTCACCCCTAAGTACTAGTTAGAGGGTGCCCCTAAACCCCCAGAGATGGAAGGACCACGTTGCCTTCTTGGTAGGAAAAACAAATTGGTTTATAGTAAATTTTGAAATTGGAAAATGAAAAAAAAAATACACTATTGCCATTTGGGTAACAAAGCTGATTTTTCAAATAGATTTCCCAGATGAGCTTACAAAATAGGTCAGTTCCTGGGCCCTTCTTGCTCTCATTTTACAGCAAGAAAACTGAGACTCAAAGAGGCAAACTGAGCTGCTTCCTAGGGTCACATGGCTTCCCAGGTGGCTCAGTGGTGAAGACTCCACCTACCAGTGCAGGAGATGCTGGAGACTCGGGTGTGATCCCTGGCTTGGAGAGGTCCCTGGAGAAAGAAATGGCAAGCCACTCCAGTATTCTTGCTGGGATAATCTCATGGACAGAGGACCCTGACACGCTACAGTCCATGGGGCTACAGAGTCAGACACAACTGAGCACAGATGCCCCAGGGTCACATGGCTGTTTGAAAGTGAAAGTCGCTCAGTCATGTCCAACTCCTTGTGACTCCATGCACATACAGTCCATGGAACTCTCCAGGCCAGAATGCTGAAGTGGGTAGCTGTTTCCTTCTCCAGGGGATCTTCCCAACCCAGGAATTGAACTGGGGTCTCCCACATTGCAGGAGGATTCTTTACCAGCTGAACTATCAGGGTCACATGGCTGCTTGCTTGGAGGCAAATGCAGAGCCCAGGGGCTGGTACTTTGGTGCTGATCTCGCAGGCCACCTACATTCACGCCATGAATCCTGCCCCACCCCCCGACCCCCGGAAAGCCCAGGCCCTTCTGGGACAAACAGCCCATGAAAAGCAGAGGAGTTACTGATATGTACAGAGAGAAAGCAAACAAAAGCAGGGTGAATCGGGAGAAGCATCCTCGTGAAAAACAAGATTAGTCATTTGAGGGAGAAAGAACAGAAAACATTAATAGAGGACATAAAATAATTCCCCTGGAGAGTCCTGAACTGCCAGCCTGCACTGTATGTTCCATTTTAGTACAATTTGTAAAGGCACCATCCCCCTTCCCTGCCTACTCTCCTCTCCCGCCCCCCTTACTCATATGGTCTATGCTCACGCACAGGAAGAGTCATCCCTCTCTTGCTGCCCATTTGGTTTTGGGGAGTGTTTCTGCTATTTCCCCACATCCATTAATCTTCCTTTTTCTTTAAGGGAACTTATATCCAGCTCCAGGGGTCAAGAATCACAAAGATCTAGTGAAAGTTTTTGAGAAGAAAAATGGCAAAATGAAATTTTGCCTCCTACTGTCCTCAGCCTCGAGATTTTAATTTAAGTCCTGAAATGGCAACATGGCCAGGGCTGCCAGAGGGTTAGTGTGTAGGAGGCCCTGAGGTTCTTAATTTGCCTCCAAGCATTTGGGGACCAGGAGGATGTAGGAGGGTGTCTTAGCAAGATGTCGGTGGTGAGGGGGCAATGAGGCGCTTGGCTGAGAGGATCTGTGGTCATCCGTTTGGAAAACTGAGGGTCTCACAGAACAGGGTCTCACAGAAGAGGGTCTCTTCTTGGACCTATTTCCTCTCTGGTCCCTTCTCAGCTACTCACTCATCTGAGACATGTGGTGGTGGTTTAGTCGCTAAGTTGTGTCTGATTCTTACGACCCCATGGACTGTAGCCTGCCAGGCTCCTCTGTCCATGGGACTCTCCAGGCAAGAGTACTGGAGTGGGGTGTCATTTTCTTCTCCAGGGGATCTTCCCGATCCAGGAATCAAACCCGGATCTCCTGCATTGCAGGCAGATTCTTTACCAACTGAGCTACGAGGGAAGCTGAGACATAATCTCCGCTTTTCACGTTAAAAACATCACTGGTTCTCCTTTTCCCCAAGAGCTTTGTTGTTATTGTTCAGTTGCTCAGTCGTGTTCAACTCTTTTCGACCTCATGGTCTGCAGCACACCAGGCTTCCCTGTCCTTCACCATCTCCCAGAGTTTGCTCAAACTCATGTCCTTCGAGTCGGTTATGCCATCCAACCATCTCATCCTCTGTCATCCCCTTCTCCTCCTGCCCTCATCTTCCCCAGCATCAGGGTCTTTTTCCAATGAGTTGGCTCCCCAAGAGCTTACGAGATATAAATGAACCTTTCAGGCAAACTGAACTCAGATGCAAATGAAGATCATCTCATACCAACCAGATAAAAATATGATTAAACAATATTTTCCAAGCATCTCCCTCCTATTTAATTTCTTCCACTAGTTATCTGGCTTAGATCTGAGTAGATGTGCTGAAAAATCAGAATCACAGTTAACTCTTCTTGGGTCTTTGTATCTGGTGGAAGAGAAATTGGCGGCTCCTTCTGTGCCCTGGGGAGCAGAACCTCTTTGCCTGACAGGGCTCTTGTAATCACATACCTTAACTTAATAGAAAAGGGTAAACACATTATTTTGCATGGAATTATGTTTCTTAATGAATTAATAATAGGGTTACAATCCTCAATTCAACAAGCAGGAAAACACAGAGTATAAAATAAGGGCAAGCAACTGCATTATAATTAGTTGGTCTTTGTAGGGCTTTGTATAACAACATATTAGCTCAGACTGCAGTGAGGGAAAGGGAACCATGGGCAGGGGTGGACCTCACTTCTGGGAAGCTCACCTGGGGTAGAGAAGAGGAAAAGAGGCTGCAGTTAACAGTCCTAGAATAACAATGGCTAATTTCTGCCTGCTGACCCGCTCTATCCGGAGATTCCAAGTCTTCCCCGTGGTCCTCTTCTACTGTAGCAGTACACTTCAGCCTTGTGACAACTTCCTGTGGAGTTTCCATCAAACTTGTCCTTGAATTTGAGTGGTTGCCTTTGTTGATATGCTTTCGGAATTAAATATAATTTGTCTTAAATGGAACTCCTGGGCTTATACACTCATGACCTTGCTGACTACAGCCTTCTCACACCACCCCAACACCAAGTCAGCAATCTCTTTTCTGGATCCCTGCAGAGTAAAAGAATTTGGGCTTTGCCCAAAGAGGGATTTGGCTTTGACTTCAGGTTCTGAGAAGTAATTTTTAAAACCATTCCTGAAAGGGGCATCTTTGTTTAACTTGGCTAAACACTGCCTCCTGAGGTGAAGGTTGGCTATTTGGCATCAGTCAAACTGGAGGCTGAGTCCAATGGCATGGGCAACCCATCTCTCAACCATGCTTCCCTGGTGACAGATGGTAAAGAATCTGTAATGTGGGAGACCTGAGTTTTATCCCTGGGTCAGGAAGATCCCTTGGAGAAGGGAATGGCTACCCACTCAAGTACTCTTGCCTGGAAAATCCCATGGATAGAAGAGCCTGGTGGGCTATAGTCCATGGGATCACAAAGAGTCAGACCCAACTGAGCAACCAAGATTTATGCAATGAGACCCAAGTAAAAACTGTAGAGTGAAGCTAGAGAGAGCTTCTCTGGTTGGCAATACATCACACATGTCTGGAGAAGGCAATGGTAACCCAATCCAGTGCTCTTGCCTGGAAAATCCCATGGATGGGGGAGCCTGGTAGGCTGCAGTCCATGGGGTCGCAAAGAGTCGGACACGACTGAGCGACTTCACTTTCGAGCCTGGTGGGCTGCTGTCTGTGGGGTCGCACAGAGTTAACATGATTGAAGCAACTTAGCAGCAGCAGCAGCAGCAGCACACATGTCACACTGATGCAGGATACACACATGTCCAGACTCTGGAGGGAAAAAACAGTGGAACCCTTGTAGGCTCTGCCCTACATGCTTCTTCCTTTAGCTTATTTTAGTTCATAGTCTTTTTTTTTTTGGTAATAAACAATACTCAAGAGTGGAACTACTTTCACTGAATTCTGTGTCTTTCTAGAGAATTATCAAACCTGAGGGTAATTTGAAGGCCCTCTGCATGTGTAGTTGGCATCAGAAAGCAGGGGACTCTTGTGGAAGATTGTGAGCCCCAGTCTGCTGCTTGGCTAACTCCAACAATCACCTGTGTTTTCCAAAGTCCTATTTCCTATTCTCCATATCTGAGGCCTGGCACTTTCCCTGGCTATCTTGTTTGATATTTGGGCTGATTTAGCATGTGTTGGATCTTTATTGGCTGGGTCTTTATTTTTCCATGAAGAGCTATACAAAGCATTATCTTTGCTGCAGTTGCTCAGATTTTGTTCTAAGGAAAATCTTGGTTCAACCACCTTCAGGGTTTTAGGTGATGGCTCAGAACTCAGAGCACAGCTGAGTTTAAAGAATGACTCAAACTGAATGTTATAGAGCCATCAGCAACAGAGATAGACACACTCACCTCTCATGCTTCTGCAAGAGTTATGATATCTATGGACTGTTGCCGAGTTTCTCCAAGAGCCTCAATGAGGGGATCACAAATTTACTGAAAGAGAGTTGGCCTGGGTCACAGGGGGCCGGGGCTAACCTATATGCTTTATTCCCATCCGTTTCCTTGATTTGTTCCAAGGGCATACCAAATACCCAGTAAATCTTTAAATGTGTCATGCTGCTTTCTACAGGGTATAGTAGATGGTGAAAATCTTGTGTTAGCTAGGGAGAGAGAAACATATGATGAGGATGAGGAGGTTGAGGAGGTGGAGGAAGAGGAGGAGGAGAGAAGGGAGAATTTGTTATTCAGAAAGAACATCTTATATGCAGCAACTCTGAGCACCTGGAGGGGTCAGTGACAGCTCCAGAGACTCAGTGACCCATGATGCTGGACATCTAGGTTCTCATCAGCTGTAAAGCCCTTCAACTTCACCTTCACCCCACACAAAGGCCCCTCAGGCTTACAGATGCCCTGCAGGTGATTCTCCAAGCCACCTTTTCTGTGTCCACATTACTTTGTGCCTGAAGTTGAGTCAAAATGCAGGAGCAGGGCTGAGAACTGATGTGTGATAGCCCCTGCTAGCAGGTGGTGTATTAATAGGCTTCCATGTAAAATGCACCTGTATAGGGACTTTCATATCTCTGAACAATTTAATGGTACTGAAGGCTCTTGAAATACCTTCTGGCTCAAACAAGTGTGGGTCTGAATCCCGTGTCTGCCACTTTCCTGTTCACCTGGGCTCAGGTGTGGTGGTTTGCTTATGTGTAAAATGGGGACGCATTACCTGCATCTCCAGGTGCTAATGCAGGCGAAGGGCTTAGCCCAGTGTCTGCTTCAAGGAACAGTTTCTGGTTTAAAATGGGATAAAGGAGTCCTTTCAAAGAGTCCACTTTAGGTGATGACGCAGGCAAGCAGCTTCTGAAAGGCTAATAACATACAACCATAAAGATGACAAGCACAGCACAGGTGAAAGAAGAGCATCTTGAATGGTTACCTTTCTCAGAACAGAAGCAGTTCTGCTGGTTTGGGCCTGGTGGTGATCCTGGGCTTTATTTGCTATTAACCTAAGCAGGAGAATTCAAATGAAGTTGCTGTCAGGAGCATATTTCTTCCTAAATCCAGAGCATAATAAAAAGCAATGACCGATCTGGATGTCAGAAGAGTAATTGAAAATTCTACTTGCAGCAAATACAAATAGTACTTGCCGTTAAAAGGACAATATATTCCAGAAAGAGAGAAAAATCACCAGATGACCGGCTCCATAACTTGCCATTGACTCAGTGTGGTTGAGTTTCGGGACTTGAATTGAAAAGGAAATTAAACTCTAGTGTTTTCCTCCCAGAATTTTTTCAGAAGGGAACATGTTTTGCGGCAGAAAAAGGCATTTTATAACATGAAACAGATATTTCTAGTTTTCATAAGATTGAGTTATGGATGGCTTTATAGTAATCAGAATATGTTGCAAGTAATAATCACTCATCTCAAACTGGTTTAAGTAAAGGGTGAATTTTAACTCACATACTTGGGAGATATAGGGATAGACAGACCTCAAGGTACACTGGATCCAGGAGATCCAATGATGTGTGTGACTTCCATCACCTTCATCCCTCAGGCTCTGCTTATCTCTGGTCAATGGGGTTCCCTGGTAGCTCTCTGCAGGTAGCAGGCAGGATAACCAGACGATTCCTGCTCATAGCAAATGCTCACTAAGCATTACACACTAGATCATGTATTTCTTATTCAGGTTGCTCTTCTGAGGGAGGGTGCAGTTATCTGCCTTATCTCACAGGCGAGGAAACCAAGGACTAGCAGAAGCACCACCAGAACCCAGGGGGTCTGCCCACAACACCCGTGTCCTCAACCTCCAACCTGCCTGCCTGGACCCTATTTCTCTAGCTCTCAACAACTGGAGGAGAAAAGCTCTCTTTCAAGTTTCAAGGACACAGGAGCCTCTAATTGGACCTGCTGGCATCACATGACCACCCTTGACCCAATCACTGTGGTTGAGGGAATGGAATATTCTCATTGGCTGGCCTGAGTTACCCACCCACTTCTGTGACGCAGAAGGCAGGAATGGGGCTCTGTGATTGACAGGTATCCCAAAGGCACCAAAAGAAGTGGATGAGAAATGATGCTCCCACATCCTTGGTCTCTTTCCAGGCCAGTCTGATGTGCGTACTCTCCAAGTGAGCACCTCAGTGGATGTGTCAGAGTGTGAGGGAAGGCATGCAGGGGAAGGGTAATGACTAAGGGGAGGGGGGCCTGGAAAATTAGTATCTTTGGCACTCTGCCCCCAGTTTCTGAAAAATAACACATCTAGTAGGCTCCTGGCATTTAAGAGCCTTGTTGACTAAACAGACAGGAGCTTTGAATGATTGGAATGATTTGTGGAGCCCTCACCTGAATCCCCATGGACAGAGGAATGTGGAGGGCTACAGTCTATAGGGTCTAAACAGTCAGAAATGACTGAGCACAGCACACAGCACACAGCACCTGAATCCAGGGCTTCCCAGGGGGCTCTAGTAAAGAATCCACCTGCCAATGGGAAAGATGCAAGAAGCACAAGTTCAGTCTCTGGGTCAGAAAGATCCTCTAGAGAAGATAATGGCAACCCACTCCAGTACTCTTGCCAGGAAAATCCCACGGACAGAGAAGCCTGCTGGACTACAGTCTATGGGGCCAAAAAGAGTCAGGCACAACCGAATGACTGAGCACCACCTGAATACAAAGCTTTAGGACTTCATGAATAGTGTGCTAATTTGGAGCTTGGAGAGACTTGAATGTGCTTGTGTATCTCAGTAGAGCCTTCTGTGGCAGTCCCAATTCAATCACATTGTTCAAAAAGATAAATGTAAGAATCAGTTATCAGACACAAGCTGTCCAAAGATCTTACAGGACTCAGTCTGGTTTGGGAATTCACATGCCAACCAGTGGAGATCCCTTCTGAGAGCAGCATCTGGTTCAAGGTAAGAGTCACCCTTCTTCCTGATTGTTGAGCAGGCAGTGGAAAAATCTTCACATTTAATATGCACAGTCTGTTTCCCATCTTCCTTGTAATAAACTGATCTAGCATCTTGCACATCTATACCATTAAGGAGACTGAACTCCAGAGGCCAGTTATAAATGCATAAAAATAATATAGATCTAGGTACATAAAATAGAAGCTGATTCCTTCGTCTATGCTGATGGGTTTTAAAGAGAGAAAATAATGGAGGATAAACACCAGGCACATGAGAAATTAAAATTCGGTTGCAAACTCCCTAATTCATGCAAGAAGTCCAGTGTACAATCAATGATTCACAGGAGCTATTTTTTCAGAATAAAATCTCACTTCTCTGATTTTCAGAGTGGCAGAGCTCCATAAAAATGAAATAAATCACATTGTACACTTTGATGCTGTCTCTTTTTCTCAAAGTAATGTTTTGGAGATCACATATTTTTATTTGAATAAGCAGTTTTTCTCTTTTTAAGGCTGAGTAATTTAACCTTGTATGAACACATCACAAAACACTTTTCCATTCACTTAATAATGTACATTTGGGTTAGTTCAAGTGTGAGGTGTTATGAATAAAGATATTGTGAGTATTAACTCACCTGTCTTTCTTATAAGCATGTATTTTCATTTACCCTGGGCAGAGAATACCTGAGGGTAGAAATGCTAGGTAGATATATGCTCAATTCTTTTTTTATTTTGAAACGGTTTTCTTGAGGTATAATTTACTGCCATAAAGTCATTCATTTAAATATACAATTCCTTGATTTTTCTGTAAATGTGCAGAGTTTCGTAACCATCATGTTTCCACTTTAAAACAATTCCATCCATCTCTGCTGAGGCCTGCAATCTTGACTGTGTTGGCTACATTTGACAAAGTCAGCCCCTCCTCCTTGAAATGCATTCAATGCTTAGCTTCCAGTTCAGTAAATTCTAATCATTTTATGATTTGTTGTTTCATGTATTTTGTTTTTTCTTCACTGGTCTTTCCTTTTCTATCTCCATTACTGATTTCTATTTTTCTCCCAGGCCTCTCAGCATTAGTTTTGATCCAAAATGTAGTTTTTAGACTACTTTTGACCCCAGCAACTCATCCCCTTGCTGATCTTACCTAGTGTCCTGGCTTCTTAAAAAAAAAAAATGATATTTTCATCTTGGCGCTCCAACCTTGTACCTTATACACCATAATCTAGACTTACTGTATACATACTTGTTAGATAAATGAATGGAATATAGAATTGGTGGGAAATATCATAAGCCTTGGAGAAGGCGATGGCACCCCACTCCAGTTCTCTTGCCTGGAAAATCCCATGGACAGAGGAGCCTGGTAAGCTGCAGTCCATGGGGTCGCAAAGAGTCGGGCACAACTGAGCGACTTCACTTTCACTTTTCACTTTCATGCATTGGAGAAGGAAATGGCAACCCATCCAGTGTTCTTGCCTGGAGAATCCCAGGGATAGAGGAGCCTGGTGGGCTGCCATCTATGGGGTCGCACAGAGTCGGATATGACTTAGCAGCAGCAGCAGCAGCAGTATCATAAGCTTAGACTCTAGTCCTCAGATAAGACAAGGAGAAGTTTGATCAAAGCTATGTTGTTGTTCAGTTGCTAAGTTGTGTCCAACTCTCTGCAACCTCATGGACTGTAGCTTACAAGGCTCTTCTGTTCTCTACTATCTCCAGGAGTTTGCTCAGATTCATGTCCATTGAGTCGGTGATGCATCCAACCAACTCATCCTCAGCCACCCCTGTTACCTTTTGCTTTCAATCTTTCCTGGCATCAGGTTTCTTTTTCAGTGAGTTAGCTCTTCTCATCAGGTGGCCAAAGTTTTAAAGGTTCATCTTCAGCCTCAGTCCTTCCAATGAATATTCAGAGTTGATTTCCTTTAGGATTGACTGGTTTGATCTCCTTGCTGACCAAGAGACTCTTAAGAGTCTTCTCCAGCCACACAGTTTGAAAACATCAATTTTTTGGTGCTCAGCCTTCTTTATGGTCCAACTCTCATATCCGTACATGACTACTGGAAAAACCATAGCTTTGGCTATATGAACCTTTGCTGACAATGTGATATCTCTGCTTTTTAACACACGGTCTGGGTTTGTTAGAGCTTTCCTTCCAAGGAGCAAGTGTCTTTTAATTTCATGGCTTCAGTCACTGTCCATAGTCATTTTGGAGCCCAAGAAAATAAAATTTGTCATTGTTGTGAGAACAGTACAAACTAATTAGCATTTGGTTCAGAGAAGAACAGATGTGTACTTGAGACCAAGCTGGTCAGATCCATGGACCACTGCCCCCATGTATTCTGGCCACAGAATCCTCATCACATACTGATGGCAGAAGCATTGGCAATAGCAGAAGTGCAATTTGTCTTTTTGTTATTATCTTTTTTAAGGGAAAAATTTTCTAAATTCAAAAGATACTTCTATTGGAAAAAATGAAATTAGAATATGACTGTTGTCCCTTTTTGCTGAGAATTGTAAAAAATATCCTGTTTTTGTACAAGTTGTTTACTTCAAAAAGCAAGATACGTCCATCAATATTTAGCAATTTATCTGACACCTCAATGTATTAATCTATTATTGCCTGGTACATATTTTAATAGATTTTAGATTCACGTATATGTTGATTATACAAATGTATATTTCCCTTTTGATATGCAATCTCAGAAGATACCAGAACACAGGAAGCATAATTTATTTTCTGTATATTCTACTTCTCCATACTTTGTGCCGCTTAACTTACTATTGCAAGAAAGTTATTGTTTGGAAAAGGAAATGGCAACTCATTCCAGTATTCTTGCCTGAGAAATCCCATGGACAGAGGAGCCTGGTGGGCTACAGTCTATGGGGTAGCAAAGAGTTAGCAACTAAGCAACAACTAAAGACAGTTTCAAACAGGACAGCCTTAACATTTAATAGCACTGAGTTTTCTGAGGTTGACACAGCTGAGGACTGACCCCTTCATTGGAGACAAGACTGGAATCCAGAATACTGGTTTAGGTAGACATTTTCTTCTCCAGGGGATCTTTATGGCCCAGGGATCAAACCTGGGTCTCCTGAATTGCAGGATGGAAATACAATGCTTTACCTTGAGTAAAAAGAGTTATTGTTATTACCTTGTCTTTAGCCTTTATTTGAGCTTTACAAGTGATCTATCCATTACCTTTACTTTATATTTAGCTATCCAATGAGATTCATTCTTTCACATGCTTTCTTGTTACTAATTTGAACCTTTTTTTTTCCAAGTTAAAGATGTTCCTTTAGCATTTCTTTTAAAATCAGTTTAGTAGTGATGAAATCCTTTAACTCTTGCTTATCCAGAAAATTAATTATCTCTCCTTCCTTCAGTTCTGAGTTATAAGTTCACCAGGTAGAATATTCTTGGTTGGAAGTTTTTTCTTTAGGCATTTTGAATATTTCATGTCATTCCCTTCTGGTCTGCAAAGTTTCTGCTGAAATTATGCTCATAGTCTATGAAAATTCCTTTGTATGTAACAAGTTGTTTTACTCTTGCTGCTATCAATATTCTCTACTTGTGTTTAACTTTTGACATTTTAGTTATAATGTTTCTCATATATTATAATGCTTTATATATATATATGTATGTATATATGATGAATACATGCTAAGTGATTTCAGTGGTGTTTGATTCTGTGGGACTCTATAAACTGTAGCCTGCCAGCCTCCTCTGTCCATGGGATTTTCCAGGTACAAATACTGGAGTGGGTTGTCATGCCTTCCTCCAGGGGATCTTCCTGACCCAGGGATCAAACCCGCATCTCTTATGTCAGGCAGGTTCTTTGCCATTAACACACATGGGAAGCCCATATATATATACATGCATTATATGTATATATATATATGTATTTATATATATTTATTTAATATATTTTCTATATTTATTTATTATACACACACACACACATATACACATATATATATGTATATAGGTTCCCGTACTCTGAACTTATCCACTCTCCTTCCCTCCTTTCCTCTTTGGTAACCATAAGTCTGCTTTATTATTATTTTTTTAATTTCTCTGTGTCTGTTTCTGTTTTGCTAATAAATTAATTTGAATTATTTTTAGATCCCATATATAAGTGATATCATATAACATTTGTCTTTCTCTGCCTGACTTATTTCACTTCAGTCCATCCATGCTATGTTTCATCTCTTTGCTGAAGTTCTCTCTGTGTTCATCCACCCTTTTCCCCAGTTTGCTTAATGTCTTTATGACTATTATTTTTAAATCTTTGTTAAGTAAACTACAAGACAGATGAGCATGTTGACGAAACAGAAACAGATGCAGGGAAGAGACTTGTGGTTCCCAAGAAGGAGGGTTTGGGAGAGGAATGGAGTAGGAGATTGGGGTCAGCAGATGCAAATTAGCATATATAGGATGGATAAACAATAAATGATTGAGTGACTAACACTTCACTCTAACCCCAGGGCACAGAAAGGCAACAACCTAGGAATGCGGTCTCTCTGTGAAGGAGACTATCAGCTACTCATCATGGCTACAGCAATATAACCCAGGGAACTATATTCAATATCCTGTGATAAACCATAATGGAAAAAAATATGAAAAGGGGGAATACATACCTATCTATAAAGCTTCCCTGGTGGCTCAGTGGTAAAGAATCTGCCTGCCAATGCAGGAGATGCAGGTTCAATCCATAGGTGGGGAAGATCTCCTGGAGAAGGAAATGACACCTCCTCCAGTATTCTTGCCTGGGAAATCTCAGGGACAGAGAAGCCTGGTGGGCTAGAGTCCATCGGGTTACAAAGAGTCGAACATGACTTAGCTACTAAACAACAGCAATCCATATCTGTATACAAATATACCTGCTTTACTTTGCTGTAGAGCAGAAATTAACACACACTGTACATAAACTATACTTTAAAAAAATATCATCCCATGGGCAGTAGATTGGGGCACCAGACTCATAACAAATCTGCCTTCTGGGAAGTGAAAGTGTGAAGATGGTGCCTACCAGTCACTGTCCCCAGAGAGTGGTCCAGGAGGCTCCTAGGTGTGTGTGTTAAATTAGATACCTGCCTCTTCTGCAGATGCTTTAATTTAAGATTCTTTCATTTTAAGTCTGAGAGCAATCAACTGCCCCTGCCCTGGGCCCTGGAGTGGTCCCAGGACATGGATCTTTATGAGCTGTCTCCAGATCACCACAGTCTTACAAGTCTCAGGATGCAAGTTTATTGGTTTTCTAACCTGAATGTTTGGGAACATGTCTTTTAATTGCAGGTCCTAAAAGCTGAAGTGTCCGATGAAGGTTTGAACCCTTTGCTCCTCAGAGAGAAGCTCCAGGTTTTGAGTTTTCTCCTGGTTTCAGGTCACCATGAAGGGTTGGGGTTTATGATAACATTGTGGCCCAGCCTCTCCTTCGATGTGATTTTCTCCTCTTTCCCACCAAGTGCAGTCACCTCTCAGCCAGCTTTGAGGTTTTTAAAGAGGGAACTCTTCCATATGTATCTGTATACTCAGTGTGTCCTGGGAATGGGTGAGCTGCCATTTGAACAGGAACCCTTCATTCTCAAGGATTTTTATATTAACTGATGGCTCTACGTTTTGAGATGCTGCTGCACAGTGTGTTTTGGGTTGCTGTTTCTTCACACCATATTCCACGCATGTAGTTGAAATCTGCATTCATTTTTTAAAACCCAAGGGATTTAAAACTTGTCATTTGTGGGTTATTTTTGTACAATTCAGAAATATCTTTTTATTAAATTCAGAATACTATTTGTTTTTAACATCCATAATGAATTGTTCCCAATTGTATGTTTTTCTAAAATAAATTTTCCTCTGATTGTAAATATAATTTATGTTCATTGTAGGAAATCTAGACACACACATAAAGAACAAAAATAAGTTCCCTATATCCAGCAGCAGCTACATTGCTGGAGCAGCTGTGAAGATATACCCCATGTCCAAGGTAAGAGAAACCCAAGTAAGATGGTAGGTGTTGCAAGAGGGCATTAGAGGGCAGACACATTGAAACCATAATCACAGAAAACTAGCTAATATGATCACACAGACCACAGCCTTGTCTAACAATGAAACTAAGCCATGCCGTGTGGGGCCACCCATGACGGACAGGTCATGGTGGAGAGGTCTGACAGAATGTAGCCCACTGGAGAAGGGAATGGCAAACCACTTCAGTATTCTTGCCTTGAGAACCCCATGAACAGTATGAAAAGGCAAAATGATAGGATACTGAAAGAGGAACTCCCCAGGTTAGTAGGTGCCCAATATGCTACTGGAGATCAGTGGAGAAATAACTCCAGAAAGAATTAAGGGATGGAGCCAAAGCAAAAACAATACCCAGCTGTGGATGTGACTGGTGATAGAAGCAAGGTCTGATGCTATAAAGAGCAATATTGCATAGGAACCTGGAATGTTACGTCCATGAATCAAGGCAAATTGGAAGTGGTCAAACAGGAGATGGCAAGAGTGAACATCAACATTCTAGGAATCAGCGAACTAAAATGGACTTGGAATGGGTGAATTTAATTCAGATGACCACATATATCTACTACTGTGGGCAGGAATCCCTTAGAAGAAATGGAGTAGCCATCATGGTCAACAAAAGAGTCCGAAATGAAGTACTTGGCTGCAATCTCAAAAATGAATGATCTCTGTTCACTTCCAAGGCAAACCATTCAATATCACGGTGATCCAAGCCTATGCCTCAACCAGTAACTCTGAAGAAGCTGAAATTGAACAGTTCTATGAAGACTTAAAAGACGTTTTAGAACTAACACTCAAAAAAAGATGTCTTTTTCATTGTAGGGGACTGGAATGCAAAAGTAGGAAGTCAAGAAACACCTGGAGTAACAGGCAAATTTGGCCTTGGAATACAGAATGAAGAAGGGCAAAGGAGTTTTGCCAAGAGAAGGCACTGGTCACAGCAAACACCCTTTTCCAACAACACAAGAGAAGACTCTACACATGGACATCACCAGATGGTCAACACCGAAATCAGATTGATCATATTCTTTGCAGCCAAAGATGGAGAAGCTCTATACAGTCAGCAAAAACAAGACTGGGAGCTGACTGTGGCTCAGATCATGAACTCCTTATTGTCAAATTCAGACTTAAATTGAAGAAAGTAGGGAAAATCACTAGACCATTCACGTATGACCTAAATCAAATTCTTTATGATTATACAGTGGAAGTGAGAAACAGATTTAAGGGACTAGATCTGATAGATAGAGTGCCTGATGAGTCATGGATGGAGGTGCATGACATTGTACAGGAGACAGGAATCAAGATCATCCCCATGGGAAACAAATGCAAAAAAGCAAAATGGCTGTCTGAGGAGACCTTACAAATAGCTGTGAAAGAAGAGAAGCAAAAAGTAAAGGAGAAAAGGAAAGATACAAGCATCTGAATGCAGAGTTCCAAAGAATAGCAAAAGGAGATAAGAAAGCCTTCCTCAGTGATCAATGCAAAGAAATAGAGGAAAACAACAGAATGGGAAAGACTAGAGATCTCTTCAAGAAAATTAGAGATACCAAGGGAACATTTCATGCCAAGATGGGCTTGTAAAGGACAGAAATGGTATGGACCTAACAGAAGCAGAGGATATTAAGAAGAAGTAGCAAGAATACACAGAAGAAATGTACAAAAAAAAAGCTTCACAACCAAGATAATCACAATGGCATGATCACTCACCTAGAGCCAGACATCCTGGAATGTGAAGTCAAATGGGCCTCAGAAAGCATCACTGAGAACAAAGCTAGTGGAAGTGGTGGAATTTCAGTTGAGCTATTTCAAATCCTGAAAGATGATGCTGTGAAAGTGCTGCACTCAATATGCCAGCAAATTTGGAAAACTCAGCAGTGGCCACAGGACTGGAAAAGGTCAGTTTTCATTCCAATCCCAAAGAAAGGCAATGCCAAAGAATGCTTGAACTACTGCACAATTGCACTCGTCTCACATACTAGTAAAGAAATGCTCAAAATTCTCCAAGCCAGGCTTTAGCAGTACATGAACTGTGAGCTTCCAGATGTTCAAGCTGGTTTTAGAAAAGGCAGAGGAACAAGAAATCAAATTGCCAACATCTGCTGGATCACTGAAG